>CALNVZ010000396.1:0-23325 GCA_940671915.1 Paracentrotus lividus | reverse complement strand
CATGTTATACACAGTCCTGCTCCAAAACAGTCTCTTTCAACTCCTCTTTAAATAATATGACGTTTAATTTGAATTGCTGGCTGATATCTTGGTGTATTTTATCATGACGCCATATTATACCCCCTTCACAATGAGCGAGTTCTTACTACGATCTTGAAATTATTGCAGAACGGTCTCGATCTATGTACACACGGAGTGGACGTGGTACAAACATATTACGATCGGTTTTCGAATTCACTAAAAGAGCTTGGACGGCAAGTTGTTTCTGAATTTTGAACGTGTAACACCCCCATCACACTGAACTAGTTCTCACTACGTTCTTAAAAAATATTGCGAACGGGCTCAATAAGTGCACGCATGGAGTGGACGTAGTAGAGACTTGTTACGATTTGCCCGACCAAAGCCCGTTTTACACTTGGAACGGGCAAGGATGTTATAGAACTACCTACCTGAGTGTGACTACGGCCTGAGGGACAGGTTCATTGTAAACGTGAGTGCATTCAGGAATACTTCAAGATGAGGTTATAGGCCTATATAAGCACGATTATTATGGTAATGGATTTGCGCAAATCAGCTTCACTATTTTTTATAAGGTTTCTTATTGTTTAAAAAGTTATTTTTTTAAATCCTTTTCATCGTATACTAGCTCGTGTTTTGGTCAAGAATGTTCTGATGTTTGCGTAAATTAATCTATGAAAATCGGCTCCATGCAAATTTTATCATTAGTAATAACCCTTTTATTGTATTTTCCAAAATCACATGTCTAAGCATGTTGTTTGGTCTTGAATGCGTTTTGACAATCATTTTGTAAATATGTTTTTGTTTGGGCTATCTTAGTAATAAATCTAAGTTTGGGTGTTTTTTGTTTTTTTGTGTGTGTGTATATTATATCATGTTGTTTTGTGTACATAATCTGTAAATAGAAAATGTATTTATGGCATCCAATGCTACTGGATTCTGACATAAAATGATAGAACAGTGGGGAATAAAACAACATCTCTGAATGAGTCATCAAATATCTTTCTGGTCATATTCAAATTATTAATTAGTTTTGTGTTCGTATATACTAATTTCAGCATGTCCAACTGTCTGGGTATCTATGAATCGATTTGAATTGACATGTTTTTTTATGGTATATGTGTCCATGATAAATATCACGACATGCGTAGTAAACAATTCATATTCACCTTGGTGTCATTTTAGATCATTATGTTAAACTGTCTATACTCTCATATAATGATCTGTAATTTCATATTGTTGAATACTGTCAGTTTGTAAATGTGTATATTTTGGCATCTTTATGAAATCTTAGACACTGCATGACTCCGTGAAAAGAGAAAGAACTGTGATTTAAAAAAAAAATAAAACAATGGTTATAATATCTAATGACTGCTTCAATTATATGTATTAGTTCGATATGACTAGTAATGTTATAATGTTAAAGGAATATCAAAGTAATAAAATAAGGTATTATAGGATAGGGAATGGTATATTAATGGAAACATTGAGAACGTATAAAAGACGCGAAATTATAAGAGAAGGTTCAGAAAGGAACAGAGAAAGTAGGAGAAAAAGAGAGAAAGAGAGAGAGAGAGAGGGGGGAGGGAGGGAGAGGGAGAGAGAGAGAGGGGGAGGGAGGGAGAGGGAGAGAGAGAGGGGGGAGATGGGGAGGGAAGAGACAGCTAAGGGAATTTAAAAATATATCTAGATATAAATAAAAAAATATAATATTAAAACTTGGTCAGCAACCAGGATCTTGTTCATGCGTTGAAATAAAATCATTCAGATTACAACCAAGCAAAACATTTATACGACATTAGGGCAAAATATCACAAATGGATTTTTAAACTTTATTTTCATTTACTATTCAGAACTTTCTCTTCTTAATGATAATGCACATTTGTATATCTATTACTTCACAATAAGGGGAAATAACATCAAATCACTAAGTTCAACCAAATTTAGGGGGTCGAGGTACCTATTAGGTCTGACAAGTAAAGCATAAATAACGGGTAATTCATATCAAGTAGATTTAATGATTCAAGATAACAAAGTCCTAAGCTTGCCTGGATATTAATATAGCTGTTGTACTTATACATCAAAGCAGTTAGAATATAATTACTTAATACACTTATTCATCGGCCCTGTGAATTCTCTTCCCTGATTATTATTCTAAAAGCGTGGATGGGATAATTCTTCCAAATCTGACTCCTCCATGGTTATTACAACAACCACACAGAGTAAGGGTAAGTATTACGACGGCTATCTTACTAATGCGAAGATGTGAGACAAATTACGGATTTGGGTAACCTTATATTAACTTCTGAACTTGAAGACAGTCCTAGGAATAATGGTTTTTGGTGTCCGTTATTCCTTAATAACTTCTCCCCTATCTTTATATATAAGTCCGTCGGGGCAATATCAATTTATATGCTGGCGGGGTAGAAACAGCCAGAAAGCGTGATTGTTTGAAAGAGGAGGGATAATAGCCGCTAGCATTTCGGTTTTAGGCTGGTCGTGTCTTTCATTAGTTAGCTCCGTGGGAGTTCGGAATGTTTCTTGTATTACTTAAACCTCTTTGCCCGCCCTCACAATTATATTTTCCGAGCGCAATATAGAAAGAAAGTAAGACTTTTCATCATTTAATCTCATCTAAAATGAGGTATAGGGATTGAGAGAGTATTTGCTTAGTGATGGATCTTAGACATGAAGAATATAATGCTGCTAGACCCGGTCGATGGCAGCGGATTATACTCTTAGTGATTTTTCAGAAATTTTTGGCCAGCCATTATAGAGAACAATGAATTATTACCTATTCGGTGGCTCATACGCATATACAGCTACAATTGTGCTTTATAGTCTGCAAATTGTGACAGGTCAAAGAGAGAGTTCAAATGCTCGATCTTTGTCTCGTTGATGGTGAGTGCGAGCACTCTCTAATCGACATACTTAATCCACTCTCTCGTGCCAACAAGAATTCACGAGCGCACACTCTAATAATTCCCGACTATGATTATGCACAAGTACCAACCCTCGATTATAATATTTCCCTCTCCACAATAAGCAAGAAAGTCGTTTAAATAAAATGAGAACTTACATTATTAGACGAATTGATGACTGTATGAGATATAGCACGTTACACACTTGGCGCCTGGGATGTGTGTGTGTATAGTGAGCACGAGGTTTGGTGTGAGTATCCAGATCTTGGGTGGTGCGGGGTGCGGTTCTCGAATCGTATTGTCTGTTTGATCAGATAGTCGAATATATTGAAGCCCACCTTCAGAAAGAAAAATTGAATTTACATCGTCATCTTAACGTTAATTTTGAAAATGTCATAGTTATTAGACAGCTTAGTCTGAATACTAGGTCGCATTTGTTCCTGTTCCACAATTTTGGGGCGCTCAGCATTGGTCTTACCAATCGTTGAAATGCTCATAACTTTGAGTAAATTCTGAAAATTAATCGTATCGAAAGAAGTGCTGAGTTGAGTAATTATGGACATCTATGTTAATATGTTAGCACCAACATATAATTGACCATAGATTTTGAACTAAACATTTATTTGCATCATATTAGAGTTTGCTTGTTTATTCTTTCTATTCACTCAAAAGAAATGAGACACAGAAGAGCAAAATAATATAACTTCAAATCACTCTAAAGATACGACTCTTTTGCAGGAGGAGCTAGCAACTCATATTTATTATAACTTATTTATAATATAATTAATTACTTGAAAATCTCACTTTTCAATGGAACTCTGCTTGCATCTATACGGGCAACAATATTTTAGAGCAAAACTTAAATCAATAGTACATAAGAATGTAAACTTTACCCGTTAATTCAAAACTCGCACTAGCAATGAACGCTTTAAATGACGAATCGATTTTTTTCTACAGACACACTTTATGACATAACATATATACTATTTCTTAACATACTCAAATCGGAAGTCTTTTTCTATAAAAGATCGATACAATCTTCATTTATGCGTCGAATGCATGAGTAGGGCGGGCAACAAGGTGGCGGTGAACATAATCACCAAAGAAGAGTGATCACAACATCCCTCGAGAATACATCTTGATACATAAAACGACTTCAATGACATTGATGACCATTGCTGCTAGTGTGGACGATCAGAACCTAATGTTGTGCGTGAAAGTGATACATTGAATATCTCGCAGATGGGCGGAAGGATGAGTCGAGAGACTCTCGAAGAGGAGAAGAGATAACTCTGCATATGTAGCTGATAGGAAGCATGAAATATATTATCATATCCCGTCACACATGCACAAGCGATGCAACTCATGACGTGAGCGAGCAGACGGTGAGAGACATGAGTAATATTATACATGAGTGGTATCCCTTTTAGGACACGAAGTCGAATCGATACGCACGGTAGTACTGAGCCGTCGTGTGGATTTCATGATGTAGTCTTGTAGTATATCAACGAGTTCGCATGCGTCCGGTTTGGTTTGTCAACATGGATGCTCAAACGCATATAGGAAGTCTGACCATAATTGGACACTACTATAGTATCTGGCTGATTTATACCGTGCGTGGATGGAGCCATATATTCCGATATTGCTAGAGGAGCCACCGATATACGCGATGCAGTGAGAGCCGTGTAGTGCAGGTACGCTGCGACGCGAGTTAGCAATTGGGCGTGAAGGATCGTGGGACTCGAGTGTGGACATGGGCAGTAGACATTGTTGGGTCTAGCGAGGTTCCATAGATATGCTAGTTGTATATCACGTGGTTCCGACAAGAGAGCGCTGAGCTATCGAACGGAGCTATGAGAATGAGGAATACGCTAATATACCGCGCGAATAGCTGTCCCGCGGCTGGCTCAGAGGTAGCCTCTAAGACTAGCCGATGAGGAACGGTACCGCGAGGCAGGCTTATTCTCATGTACAAGAATGATTCAGCCAGGATCACATACGATCAATGTATGCGACACTTCCCTGTCGAAGACAGACGATAAGTTAGGACAGGAGATCATTCTTATGATGGTTAGAGCATCATATGATGAGAGTAGCACCAGATAGAGATAGTGCGCAGCTCTGGAGCAGCTGATAATGTGTGTGTGACGACAGTGGAGAGAGACAGTAATATCATAGGGAGGAGGAGACGTCGCGACTGTAGATGTATGAACAACGAACGAGTGTCTTAAAGACTTATATTAGTGAGCACATACTATTCTCTACCAAGGTCGCAATCATGAGAGCATATCTATGTCATGACTACGTCCGTCACGTTGTTTATGTTATGTCTTGACAGACCGATGATGGGTTGTACGATGTATGAGGGGACGCAGGCCGAGTGCGCTGGAGTAATGCGGGAGAGTCGTATCATATACAAGCATAATCGATAATGGACGGGGTCGTAGTACGGCATAGAGACGGGAGACTTGCAGACGTAGAACAGATACGCACGAATGCAGCGTCTCAAGCCTTAATCGGAGGGTGATGTGAGTGAGTATATTGATTAGATAAGGAGTGGCAGAGCATACTAAAGAGATTGCAGAAGGAAGGTCGCGCAAATATCTTCAGAGATTACATTAGCAGAGCTGATTCAACTTTACCAGCCCTTATTTGTGTGTAATGTCATATATCTCGGCAGGGCACTCCACCCCCCACTATGTTCACTCCATTTCGTGCACTCCGCTCCAGAATTGTTTGCACATAGCTTGATTATGCGTTGAGTCGAAGGTCGACAACACACTCTAGAATGAAAAAGTGTTACTGAGACTCGTATCTCAAGATCCGTGGAACTGTGTGTTTCCGGTGTGAAATGAGAGATAGGTGGATACAATCTAAAGTTGTGTAAGACCCTAGATACGGTTGACGATCTAAGACTATGTCTAGTGTAAAATGACTGAGGACGGCTGAACCTAAATATTTGAATAACAACTAACAGCAAAGCACTCTATTCTCAAGTGACCCAATCATACCATAATAAGCTCCAAAACGGGCAAAAGAAACAAACAAACTGTGGACTGTAGAGGATTATACCAGTGCCAGTCAACATAATTACATTATGTGGGTACTTATGAGAATTAGATTGAGCGCATAAATGCAAGCTGAAATTGAAATTAATAGATTATTTTATATAGGGTTATAAATGTGCAATATTAAATGTGTAAGTTATCCATAGAGTATATGTGTCATATATGGAAGACGACGCATGAATATAAATTGTATATACTTGAAATACAGTCTTATTTAGCACTCTATGAAATAAATTCTGAGAAATGAAATATGACTCTATAATGCAAAGTTATTTTCAAGGGTGAGATATTATATGGTCTGTGAATTGAAGACATAAATATGCAGACGTAGTAATACAAACTTTTTAAAGATTGGCCCGAAGTTATTCCGAATATTTTATTTTTTCCGTTTAAATCCTTTTTGACCAGTTTAAAGTCTAGTTTTGTTAGTTTTTAAACTAATATTCCGGTGATTAGTTGTTGCGTGGTGACTGCTGATCGCAGAACTTGTTTTATGTAAATTAAAGATGCATTAACATGAATCATATAATGTACTATATTCGGGCCTACCGGACCTTTTTTGCAGATTTTTCCCATGTCAGCAGTCCTCGCGAGCGAGGATAATTGATTTTCGACTAGTTTTGTCTATTACGGTATGCTATAGTTCGAATCGTACAGAAGTAAATTTTTCGAAGAACATTCGGGGAGCATTATATCGAGTGAAACTCCTTGTCATACTGTAAGGCGACATTGGTGAATCATTCCTTACTCGTCCGCTTTCCACCAGGAGCACTTATTTATATACACGTCTTAGTTTATCTCTGGAAAATATCTGAATTTGTGTTTGTTCTTACAATAATTGGGAGTATACTTTATAGTATATCTATGCCCCTCTAAATGATCATGTGTAGTATTGTTAGAAATGGGTTATGTCGCGTCTACTGCAACAGAATTTTAAAATCATTACGTACATGATTGATTAGAGTAGTATCGCAGGACCGTATTTTTTGTTTAACTTTCACTGGAAAATGAACAGTTGTGGCATGATTCATTGACTATAATCTATTGAATGTAGCAATGAGCGCGTCTAATGATTTAGGTATAGAGCGCAAGAAAGTGCTAAGTGAAGAGACATAGTAATAGCCTACATTAAGAAAACCTATTAAAAGCGAACATGTTTAACCATGTAGAACGCAAAACTTGGTAAGAAAATGGAGAATGTTCAAAACATCCAGGACAGAGAACTAGAGATTGCTCACCCCGAGTCAGAGAGGAGAGCGCTAACAGGGAAGCCCTAAGTTCAATCGGTGGAGAAACTCAAGGGGACAAAACGCATGCTGCACCTCAAAGTGTTTATGTTTGGGATATCTCACTTTGGCGGAGACGTGTCCAGCTGAAAAGAATATGTATAGATAAATTTCTTATCGTCTCCGGCAGCCGACGAATAAAAATGCATTAGAGATAGTCTCCTGTGACGGTCCCCGTGACAGGATTCCATATGTATAAAGAAAACAGGGCTAAGTTAACTTGAAGGTATGTTGAAACAGCTAAATGGTGACGCATTTCTCCGATGTACGACAACGTCGCTACGATGAAGACGTATGTATCGAACTGAGAGCAGAGCGACGGAAAAGAAATTTGTAGACTGAGTTAAGCGGGAGAGGAGAAGAAGCAGTCGTCTAGCGCGAAAGAGGTATGGGATGAAAAGGACGACGAATCCGATTGAAAGGATGCATGTACTGGAGCCACGGGCAGACTAAGGAAAAGTATAGCATATAATAGACTAAATACGTACAGATGAGGATTAATCTGATGTGTTTCATGGTGATAGATTAAGGAATGGCCATGGCTTACAATGAAGTTCGCATGTTAGGTAGATAGTCTGTAAGTGCCACAGACTGTGAAACTTGTGTGTAGGAGCTGAGATGGATGGTTTGTTCAAGAGGGAAGTATTGTAGCCTGAGCATCTCGGTTTAACAAAAGAGAGAGTGAAAGGAAAATGATATTAGGGGAGAGAGAATAAAGCCGATAAAGGACCAGACAGAATGGGTCAAAATCAGAGAAGGGGAGCCGGATTCTTTAAACTGAAGACGCCCAATGACTAATGTAAATCTAACAGAGATGGTCACGCATACCGCAAGTACTAGACGACGTGAAGACGTCGAAAGAGTAAAAAGACAACCAAACGAGGACTGTCAAAACAAAAAACAACACTATAACCAAACAAAACGAGGAGGTGCTTACCTACCATGGGAGAAACGAAGAAATCACGCATTGGACTCATCGTTCGTAAAGCGTGACAGAGGAGAACCACATTCATTGCTATAAATTATGGATGAGGCAAAATAATCACTTCTGTATCCAAACTATATATATGTTTGACAATTTCTTTTGGAATAAAATGTTTTTATCGCATATTCTCCGTCCCTCACCGGACCGCAAAGCTACAATATTACAGCATAATGGAGAGTTATTATGAGCAATAAGTTAGCCAGTGTGCAAGAAAGTTTTAGATTTTGTAATAAAAAAACTCTAGTCCAGATCTTTAAAAAATGTTCGCTTTTCTTATAATAGCTCTCCATTTTTTTTTTATATTATTTTTTTTTTCAAGTTAACAAAATTTGTTGTTGTATTGAAGAAAGGAGGATGTGTAACTGATAAAATACTATAGGTACCAAGTGCGTATGGCAATAATAACGGGACAGGGTTCTTGTAAAAAGTCTATCAAAGTGGTGGGTTGTTATCAACATTAATGATGTCTATTATTTTTGGATGATTAATTAGATTGGCTCTGAAGTGTCTTATTTTCAATGCAATTTTTAAAAATATAGTTTTTCGTTCATACGCTGATGAGAACTATCGGCGAACAGGAATCATGTTTGTTATGTCGGGAGGCTAAAAACAAAAAGGCTTGCGGTTACATTTACTAAATGGAAAAATTGAGAAATATGATCATCCGACAGACTTCTTGCTTACACATTCGACAGTCCACGTTCCTCTAAACTTTTTTGTCCGTATAAACTTTTGAGCCAATTGAGTTTTTCGAATTAACTGATTGCATAGTTTATTTACAAAGGCTATTGTATTATACTCTATACGTTAAACTTATATTGTTCTTTATGTTTTCCTTTTTAAATATTGTCTAATCCTTTTTGCATAAAACTATTAAGTCAGCGCCCGTCAGAGGACTCACTCAGAGGAAAATAAGGTTTGGTTCTTTGATAGTGTGCAGGCACGCCTTGTCAACCTCAAGAAACGGCAGATTCTGGAGGTTGGTTGCTGTAAAATATATCTCGAATTCTGATATTAGATATTGGAGATTTGTAGATTGATTGAATTGATTGAGCATTAGCTCATGTTATGTTTCATATCTCGGACTTGAGTCGATATGCAAGTCTCTAATATAGGTTCTCCTGTTTTATTAGCGGCAGCACTCTGCAAAAATTGGTGAAATAACTTTTGTAATTATTGAGTGAAAGTATTTAGGTCTGTAGTGCTTCATTATAATATAATATATTGAGGTGTGACACTCTTTGTTCTATTTTTCTTTTTTTTAATACGTGTCGTTAAATTCAGTAGGGGTAACTTAATTATATTCTGAATCATTATTCCTGAATCAGGTACTTCCATTCGGATTTGATGTTACTCGGCTTTTACCCACTTGATGCAAATGATTTATGTTAGTCTTTGAGTCGATTTTTCCTATGAATTTCTTCCAGTGATATAAAACTCAATCATATCTTGGAACCACCAAAATCAGCAGTCCCAAAAGTAATCGATCAATCAAGCCTTTACCTCGATCATCCAAAGGTGCAAAATGAAAGCACTTTGTTTGAATTAAAAATCAACACGATTTGAATCAATAAACGGTCCACAAACTTAGGTCAATCTAGGGGTCAACATCTATTCATAATAAAAATTTTCAAAAAACGCACACCAGACCCAAAGCACATCAATCAATCAGAACAATAATCAACCACACCCAACCCACCTCCCTTTCCTTGGCTACACACATTTCTTTATTTCTCTTTTCAACGCTTTGAAGGAAATATTCAATGCCTAAACAGATAACCAATGCGCTTATGACAATCAATCGAAAAAATTTTAGAAAAAAAACAAAAAAATACTCAATTTGCAACGATTTTTAAAATCCTCTATTGTCTGGATAGCTTTGTAAAATTCCGAGATTTTGTGACAGAGAGTAGATAAATTTCGAACAAATTGAAAAAAATTCGTTCCAAATGATTTATTTTTATGAAAAGGATCGGCTTAAAAGTAAGTATGCTGATTAGCAAGAAGTGCTGATGATCTTACTTCTCAATTTTTCCATATCTTGTGTCTTGTTTCCCGGACACCACCTTTTTTTGGTAGCGCCCCCCGGACAAAAGGAACGTCCATTTCTTCTGTTGCCGTGGCGTACAAGATTGCTGGGAACGCGCACACTTATTTATCATTTAAATTGTACAGTTTTGTTAAGATCTATAAGACTTCGAGCATTTTTAGGCTTTTATTGTAACATCCAAACAATAGTAGATCATTGTAGATATGTATCAAGACAGAGTAATCGTTAAAATTGGAGGTTTTTTTGACAAGCAACTTTCTAATCACGCAAAAAGACACTTGGGTGATCCCAGTTTCTTCATAATATATTTGTCTACTCTAAGCACCTGGTAAATAATGAGCTCCCATCATATCTCGTAGGGACATCTTCTATGTTATAAAAAATTACCCTTTTTCTACCTTTGTAAAGAGATGCTAAAAGTAGCTTGCTGGAGTGTGCCCATATGCTGTATTCATCAGTGTTAAATATAGGTCCGGCCTCACGTTAGCACTGTACATATGCTATCTTATAATAATTTTGGTTTATGGAGGTGATTATATTTCTCACAATCCAGGGGGTTGACGTATTCTACACACCATTTGGGTATCACTTAACGGAAACCCCTACTCCCACCCAAAAAAAAAAAATAATACAGTAAAATGAGGTAATACAATTGAAAAATTTTAATATAAAAATAAATAAATAAATTTAAAATAAAAATAAAAATGCTTTGGATTTTCGGAATTTAGTGTTGATATTTATTTTGACTTTCTAGACAGAGGGTGCAAATGCATATTGCTTTTGAATATTTTTGGCAAATTAGGTTTAGAAAGTAAAGGGTGTGGTATTCTTTTCTTCGATTGTTTTGTTAGGTTGCCATTTATAAGCTAGTACACCGTGCCTTGCAACCTTTAAAAGACTTTACCTGTCCATTTGTAGAATTTGAGATTTCACTCTATAGGAATATATGTTAGGTACTTAGTAATACCAGATATATGGCAGTTGCTGGCCCACAATGGGGTCATTCGCAAGTGATAGACACAGATACATGAACAGAATGATTATTAAAAGGCCTTATCTAATTTAGAGGTTACCTTCACTTTTCTCTCGACCTTTTCGCTTTTAAAATCCTCGTACATCGTATTACTACCGCCCACTATTCGCTATTACAGTAACTCTCTATTATATCACACAGTAGTGCGCAAGACTAAAGGAGGGTAATAGTGTAATAATTCTTCTGTTGAATCATTCATAGACAACTCATATCATACGCACGAGTAGATCCCAAAAAATATAAACTGTCCCAAGTCTTAATTTTGGAGTTTTTTCTTGTGAAGTATGAACCATTTAATCATGGAGGCTTTCATGATATGTCGTGGTAAAGTCATCCTTTCTATGACCTCATTAATGTGTCGGTGTATGCATTTTCTGGTTTGGATCTTTGCACGCACTCAATGACTATTTGCATCACTTATACAGACACATCCTCTCTGGAGCACGGTAAACTAATGCACATGACGCAAGTGGCTGAGGTGATGATACGAAAAGCAAATGCCCTGATAGAATAGATAGATGTAATCACACTAGATAACGACACAACCCACACATCACATCAAATCCTCCTCTAATACAACACACGCACCAACGTTCGCATAAATCGTTACGCACCCACACAACACAATAAACAATTTCACACACTCAGAAAATGTGGCCAATTACCAAGACCAGTCAGTGAATGCTTTAGGACATAGTAAAAATCCCTAAACAACGTTATTCCGATTGAGTTTTGTTGTTGTAGTTGAGTATATGCTGTAGTTTAGTATGTGTGTTGAGGGTGTGGTGTGTGTGTTGTGTGTGTTGGTGATTGCATCTGTAGGATTGGTATTGTGTGGAGGTGTGGCTCATGGTTTGTGATAGCAATGTACTGTTTTCCGATATTCGATGAGACCTAATGTTGGCATATTTGTGCATTTGATGAGTGTTTGGAGACGTGTTGTATGTGGGTAGTGTGATGTAAGTGTTTTTGTGTTGTAAGTGTAATAGAAGGGTACGTGTGGGTTGTGCTGTCTCTTTTGTGGCGTGCAAGCATAAGTAATAACATTCTCTCAAATTACTGTTTATTTCGTGTACCATACATATACTAGGCCACTTGACCGACAGGAGTGAGCAGCATGGACTCTTTACAACGATTTTCGAAGATCTTTTGTTCTAGTATATTGATCCAGAGTCATAGCGATGCGATTCAGAAGACATCCAAATGTGAAATGAGTCAAACTCCATTAGACTATCAGCTAATGCTACGGTCCAGGATCAATGTGACTTCATGCAACTCAAAACCGCTATACTTATTTTCTACATACCATGATTGAATTTACTTCCATTTCTCTGGCATACTTCACTTCATGCCGCTGTACCGACCTGTCTTCCTGGAAAATATGCGACTGGTGAACATTTTTTATTGACTCAACTCTGTTTAGTAATCTTCGTGTTTCATATACGTGGCAGTGTGGAGTCAGAGAAGCGTATGATAAATTAAATTAACAGACCGGTCTAGAAATGTAATAGAAGTTTATTGTAAACGAGGGTTGAGTATCGATATCTTTGTTTATTGTTAACTTGTCTCCGATTGGTGTGACTGTAGTGAAGCGCCAAATAAGTTTCAGCGCCTTAAATTTAAACGGCTAGTAATGCTCGATGTCTTCATTTGTGTGACTTATAAACTATGATTTCAGTAGCATAAACTATACAGGCAACTATACAGCGTATCCAGAGCAAAAGCACCACAAACTTATCTAAAATGTTCATACTTCTAACTATCTATAGACAACTATTCTCAAGGGCAAAATGTCTATATCATTTTGACATATTCTTAACTATTCAGACCGAAACGTATTACTACTTGAAAAGCTAAACTATCATCTCATATCAGTATACTATCAGATTACAACATAATTTCTCAGGCTAAAATACTCAGGCAAACTAGTCTATATGTTTGCCTGAGGATTCGCCTATGTAAGGCGTGAAACTTGCGAGTTAGTCCAGTTAAGAGAATTGTATATGATATTTGAGGCAATATCCTTGGAATCACAAGTTTTTCTCCAACTTTGAATTTCTAGCATGTCTGCTGTATTATTATTATATATAAGTTTCTTATGAGGTTAGGTAAAATAGGAGGTGGATTAACTAAGGGCTATGAGAAATTTTTAGTCATAGAGACAACAACCACAACTAAAAAACAATGTAAAATCCGAGAGTAAAAGTCATTCAAAATAACGAGAAATTAATAGAGAATTGGAATGTGGATAAACAATTTGGATAGAATTTAGTATAACGTTCATTATGAATTTTAGCACACTCCCGGCACTGTCTTCGCGTCCTTATATTAACAATTGCTGAAAACCATTGTAATTGGAGATTGTTTGATTTTTGTTGTAATTCGTGCCGGGCTGTTCGAACATTTTGACGAGTAGTTTTTTGAAATATTAAAGAAATTGCTATTATGGGTTTTCAACATATCTAATATTTATCTTTGGTACCGAATACAAAAACATGGAAAAAATTCTATGATAAACATATATCCATGCAACTCACGTCTATCTATCTATTCAGATGCTCACTACGACACATCTTGAGTATACAAACACATAACAAAGCATTAAAGTGAAATAGATAGACTCAACATATTGCTGATTCAATATAAATGTTCTACTTATATAAATACGAACGTAGAGGTGTCTTTAACGAGCTCTAAAGTTGGAGATTTCCGGGCAAATTATCACTAATTTCATAGTAATGATTATTTTTTACATAAAACAAAAACCAAAAGGAAGAAAGTAGGAGAAAAGAAAAGTAAGAAATTTTTCTGCTCGTTGATTGACATAATTTTTTTAAAAACAAAATATAGTCAATTCAATCTCATCATTACCTTATTTATTTTGCTTTTGATTCTTCTATGTTCCACCATGGATTCTTCCTCTGATCCCTACTGTGATTCCATCTGTCTGTCCCTATGTTCTCCTTCTCCTCGCCCCCGCGCACACTCCCATTCTTTTCTATGGTCCATGTCCGTTATTCTGGTATATTCAGACTACTCTGTTCTTTCTAGTCTTCTCTGTCGTCTCATCTCTCTATATTACATCGTTAGGGCAGGTAATTATCTTCTCTCTAGTCATGCCTTGCTTTCTTGATTCATTTCTCTATCTCATTCCGGTCCGTCTCTTCTCCGTCTCTCAGAAGTGTAATATCTCTACACATTGCTCTTCTCTTCCTCTTATAATATCGCGTCACAGACCTCTCCCGTTTTTTTCATTTCCAAATTTCCGTTCTAGCCGTTTATAGGCCCAACGACCTAGTTATCGACGCGTGGACTTTCCTTGTGCGCCTTTCTTACCTCTACATACCCAACCTATCTCGCCCAAATATAGGAGTGTATCAAGAAACCGCTACTTTAAAAAGGCACTCTTTTCCATTATCATATACCTTCAATAATGGGGCTTATTCGAGTGGAT
This sequence comes from Paracentrotus lividus, assembly GCA_940671915.1. NCBI lineage: Eukaryota > Metazoa > Echinodermata > Echinoidea > Camarodonta > Echinidae > Paracentrotus > Paracentrotus lividus. Next base: position 8,510 of record CALNVZ010000396.1, on the reverse strand, counting down.
TTTCCTTCACATTACTCAATTTTATCGACAAAATAAAAGAGTACATATCTAATCGGACATATTGGTATTAGGGAGAGGCTTTTGCTTTTACTTCTTCTTTTCGCCACATCATTCCACCTACTCCGTACCTATCTGTCGCATTGCTTAATGGGCGCTACACATAAGTGCTCTTTGTAGTCTAGTCGTTCAGTACTTTCATAATGGATTAGGTTACATGGATTGTCTTTGTGAATCGTCTAAGCTCGTGTCCTTTTTACTTCTGTTACACGCAAAGCGTTATTATTGTTAAGGATGAGCAAAAACGTAGATAAAATTAATCAAAAAGGAGATTTTCATTCAGCAAACCTTGAACACAATGAAGCTAAACCTGAAAAAAAAATGATTTATATTTACCAGAACGGTAACAAAAGGCACCAATCATTAGTGTCATCAAATTAACATCGGATAACCCTCTAGTGTTATGGCTTTGTCAATTGGTTTACTTAACTTTGTGACAAATATATTTTAGAGATATTATTTTGATTTAAATCTAATCACTATATAATTTTATTTTTGTATATGTTTTTGTTGTTCTTTGTTTTTTGTGTGTGGGGGTGTGGGAATATAGTCTGACATTTGTTTTCATACATGCGGAGAGACAAAGTACAGAGACATAGTGGATCAATTAATTGTCTGCTTGGGTTTTAAATATCTTTAAATGTGTTTCGGGGTTGGAACATATCCAAATATTTTAAGGTATGGATGGCAAAAACACTCTGCTAGTTCAATAGCTTTATGTGATAATTTGTTTCAATGGGTAATTCTTATAAACAGTACATCGAACTGGTTGTTACACCAATACTTGAATTTAGACTATTGTGAGGAGGAATCAATTAGGTAGAATAAAATACGGATGTAAATAAAGAATGTGGAGTAGGATGTATTGTAGAAGAGCAACGAGCCGTATACAGTGCTAAGCATGTAATAGAAGGGCTGATAGCGTGTGGTGTGGAGCTGGGTCTGATTTAAATTTGTACTATCTTTGGCTAGACAGAGGTCTGCCTAAATAGTACTGTTCTAGTGTAATATATAACTGTTAGCTGAGGGAGTGTACCACTGGCTTATTGGACCGCATCTATTAAGATGATAACCTAGTTTTGATACTGTATAACTAACTTTAAACGCAAGGATACTTACTAATCATGCATCAACGCGCTTAATCGAATGTAACGGTCCACCCATGCTGTCTATTTTTTAATCTGTGAGTATTATGAATTCTCTCATCGTCGATACCCTTTCATCTGTTGTGTGTGATGTTTCACACGACACTTTTAAACCCATTCATGTAGGTTCACTATTCAACACTTGTATAATCATGAAACGGAGTCATTCCGCTATGCGTAAATGACCAGTTTTGTTACTGCTTGAGCAGACATAAACAGAGTATTTCACGCCATGAATCCATGTACACATGGATCTGCTCATATGTTCCTTAAATCTTACTTTTAGTAATTCGAGGAAACCTTCTTTATGTATCACGAGAATACTTGAGAGCCTAAGAGGAAGGAACAAGAAGATGTAACAACGGAAGCAAAGAAGAGTAATGAGATAAGTGAAAAGAGAAAGTAAAATGGAAGTTGAATGGCAAAGAATCAGGTTGCAGACAGCATTGTGAAAGCGCAACTTTTGCATTTTGACGTAGATCATTTAATGGGTCGGCATGAAGATAATCTTCCTAACGAACCGAAGAAAGATTAGGTGTGGAGGAGTTTATTTTAACCTCTAGTCTCTCGGTAAGCTAAGGCTGGTCAAAAAACGGGTTTATGGAACTTCTTTTGGTAATCGACCGACCTGAGTGGGTTCCTCGGTGTTGCTTCACGATGCCCGGGTGGAAATCGAGAGGGGGGGGGGGGAGAAAGAATCGGCGCGCCTGACAAGTTACAATGATCGTGATGATAATTGATTCGGGCGCAATCCGAGTTTTGGTCATGCTTTCGCTTGGGATTTCTTAAGTCTGCTCGACTATTTAGCAAATTCCTCGGCGCTAGTCCACCGGAACATAACCGAAGTTTTAGAGGGTACATTGAAGGGAAGACTCCTCAGGAGGTGTTCCGGCGGTAATTTTGGACTATTACGCGCTCGTGTGGGAGATTACGAGGATGTGAAGTTGGATGTGCCTAAGATAATCGTCTCACTCTCCTCTCTCTCGTTGTCGCTCTCCTTATTTTCCCCTAACCTCATCACTCCTTAGTGTTCTCCCAATCACTCTCTCCTCTCTCTGGTCTCTCTCAGTGCTCTTCTAGCTCTCGCTCAAACAACAGCAGGCGGCAAGGCTGGGGCAGCGTGGGATGGCGAGTGTGTCGTGTATTGTAGAGCGACGTGGCACATAGCGTCAGTGGCAGACAAGTATAGGGGGGCTTAGGGTGTCAGACACACACACACCGTCCATCCACAAGTCCTACTCACATCTGCGGCCGCGAGCTTTGGCCTCGGGGAGGAGGGAAATTGACGCTGTCTGTGGTCTTCGTTCACGTAATCTTCGTGTCTTTCCTCTCTCTCTGCGTCTCTCGTCGCTCTCCTTCCGTCGTACTGGATGCATCTAGCTACTCCGTCCTCGGCTCGCTCTGACTCTACCTACAGATGCATGCTTTAATTAGTCTTAATTGCAGTCCGTTGGCTAATGATGCAAGTTATGATGGACATTGTTTGTTGCTGAAAAAGAAATATGATGAACTCTATTAAGGAAAATAAAATCAATTTCACATGATAAAGAATGTGTCTGTCGTAATGATTATTAAGTCTTCCTTTTTAGGGAGTATCGAAAGAAGGGACGCTGAAAGATGCAGGTTGTGGTTTTAGCCGACACGAACAGCGGCCGGCAACTATGCGCAACGAGGGAGCTGATGACGGGCTAGGGGCCCGGCTGTTTGGAGGGAGGACGGAGTGGGGGCAATGTGCGGGCCGAGCAAGCGAGTTGGTCGGGTTCTAGGCGGAGGTGTGGGGGGTGAGGAGTGTGGTCGATGGCGACAGACCGCGGCATGTGGCGGGAGGGACGCTGGGGTAGCATACCAAGCGCGTGTTGAGACAGGCAGTGATGGCGTGAGCACTGGTGGATGGCGGGGGGGGAGGCGGACAGGTAGGCGTGGGGAGAGGCAAGGATATCAGAGGCGGGGAATCTGTGAAAAATGTTGTGTTTGTAAATGATAATTTGGTTGAATCATGACCAGTATGTAGTGATCTGGTCGTCCTTCCCTTCTAATGTTCAGCTTCTTTGGGTTTTAGTTGGACATACGAGAATATTTAATCGTCTAGCTAACATAACAAACAAATTGTGTGTGACAACTGACCGGAGTAATGTTCACGAAAGCACACTGGAGTAACAGGCGGCTGCTAAAGACAGGACAGCGGGCACGCGAGTAGGGAAACTTCGCTGCGCCTGCGAGGGCCAAGGAGGAAGGAATCCTAAGGATCAGATCCTTAAAAGAGGGAGAAGAAGAAGAAGAACCACGAGAAGGGCCGGCCAAGGTTATGGAGCATATATCTGGTCATTGGTGTAGTTTCACGGGGGGTAGGACAAGGACAGGGCAGCCGGGTGGAAGAGAAAACAGACGAGGATGAGAGCATTATCCTCTGATGTTAGGGCGTGTGACAAAGGTGGTGCATTTTTGAAGGGATCACCTAGGGTATTAGAGTGAACAATCAGATCTATGATTTTACCGGACTGACCACGTATTATGTATCCTGATTGTAATGGTCGTGCAAATATGAGTGTAACCGCATGTATCGTAAAAGGAATTAAAAGTGGTAGTAATTATATGTAGAGTACTAAGATATATAGCTAGTGTTTAGTATGAGTTCGAGTTTTCAGGTTGTAGAAAATTGTTAGCTTCTTGAGAGGGAAAGAGTGATACGTATGATTATACGAGCAGATGAGGGAGATTACGAGTGTAAGATCGATAAACATCACAAGTGCATATTGCAGAAGCCATCAACGGGTCCCACTGAGTGCACGGAATCAGAATACGGATGTCTACGGCTGTTTTAAGAGAGGGTAAACCGCGAGAAACAATATCATCAATAGCCGCGATATGATCGAGGCTTAGCGTTGTTAAAGGGGGTATCCTGAGGACTAAAGCGGAATAGTATTATATGAATAATCACAATTTGTTACAGGTGTTTATGGACTTCCGTTGTAGGGGTATTGTAATGATTATAGGCTTGCTGATCGATCATCATTGACTTGATCTGAGTGATTATAAAAGTGAAAGTGAAACGATGATGACGTTGAAAGGGAAGGTTAATATTGAAAGGTGAACGATTAGCGGCAATAGAATCAAAACAACAACGTGGATGAAAAACTGTAACAATTCAGCTTTTTCTTGTGCATTGAAGGGATTAGCTAAGTAAGGTGCGTAGGTGATTCTGTGGTAAGTGGTAAAAATGTTAAACGTCACAACCTAAGTAATACGATTGGAGTCTTACAGGAGACAAATATAATTTTTTTTTTCGCAGGGTTGATTAGGGAAAAAAAAAACACACACACATTTTGCATTATTGGATTTAAACAAGGCAGCATATTACTAGTCCGTTCATGTAAAGCCAGTGAATCGACATTTTATGTATAGGGATTTCGTAGCACTCATGGTTGGAAAGAAATCAATAGGGGTCCTAAATCTAAATTGTTGGGACATGACATTGAGTAATGGCAACGGGTGTATGCTTTATCAGTTAGCGGTTGTAAAGTGAGAACACAGGGGAACGTCACAGCTGTCATGGAGGCTGTGTGAAATACTTAAGGTGTAATAAAATTATTACCAGCCAACCTATAATATCAACAATAATTCTTATGTCAAGGGAGAGAGTTGGGTTGGGTAGTTTCCAAAGAGTAAATATGATAATGCAAGTTTAACATGGTCAAAAAAAGAAATAGAAAAACTGTCAAGAGGATTTAACGTCGAAGTAAGGTGAAAAAGTTTTTTTTTTATTTTTTTTTTTTTGGTTTTTTTTTTTAATCACGCGCCTACTTGACATTTTAACGTTTCAACACTTCCTTCGGGTGTCAGGTTGGTCCTTTGTGTACGAGCAGTTGGTTATGTCATTTGGCCGGCTTATAATGGGAATGGTGTATGGGAAACGTGAGGAGGATGAAACCAATATTTTTATGTTTTAGAAAAACTTGGTTAAAAATAAAAAAGGGTATTTATTTTCCCCCGCCTTGCGACCAAAATATATATATAATTTTATATGATTCCGGTAGAAGGAAGGTTCAGGTTTGTGAGATGTGAAGTTCAAGTTTGAAAGAACCCAAACTTTTGGTTCAGCTCAATTACATTTAGAGAAGTATTTTGAAAAGTGGGCTAGTTTTTTCAATTTTAAGAATCTTAAATGAAATATCGCGGTGGTGGTTTTTAATGAGAGAGCAATAATAAAGTATTAAACGGAAGATCCTGTTGATGCGTAATGAGACTCCTCCATTTGGTCTTTACACGGATGATACGTTTCTGGATCATAAAATGTAACGCGGATAAGCCGAAAAACGACTGGGCAAATGGGAAGGGTAAAGGTACAAAATTAATTTTTTTTTCCAAGGGTTGTTGAAGTTTTTTTGCCAAAGATAGAAAACCTGAGGTGGATGCTTCAAAATTAGTCAGCGGACATCAGAGGTGACGCCTTCCTATTCATTATTCCTGGGTAAAAACAGGGACAGGGCATTTCACTCAGTCTTCTTTCATTTTCTCTTAAAAAACTTCGAAAGGGCGGAATCTGTCCTATCATGGATGGTCATTTGTTTGGGCAAAATTTCACTCAGATTTTCTTAACATTTAATTTGTATGATTCAAGTAGAAGGTAGCATTGGAAGATTGGGGGGAGTTTTGGCTGGCTTTAAGTATAATGTTACGATAGAGTTTATACGAACATCAAAACAAATGAGCCTTTGGAATATGGGTGCCCTCTACTGACCATGTCCTAAAAGGGATTACCTTTTTATTTGGATGCCAGTGTCGTAGAGGCCAGGGGATACTAGTTTCGAATGATGGATTATGGCGGGTGTGTATCTCTTACCGGTTTTCTAAAAACTGTTTTGGAGTGACTTATCCACCCAAAATCACGGGAGTATGCGAATGCCCTTTGTACCGGTAAGTCACACGCGGGCGGAGCTCGGTCTGCGTAGCGACCGCTCCCTGCCAACGATGGGAATGTTATATTTTTGGGGTCGGGTTTGGGTGTCGGTCCTCGATGCCGGATGTCGGCACGCTTACGGGTTATGGAAGGGAGGGTAGCTAACTTCGGCGGAAACTATCTGGTGAAACCTGCTTTGGAGAATATGTGGCGTTCTTGGGGCGGGGAAAAAACACAAAACCTTACGCCCCGCGTAGTCGGAGAGCCGTTTTCGACTACTGGAAGGGGGCACGTTTTGAAACTCGTGGTGGCGGAGTACGTCTCCTCTCATTCCCGTCGGCGAGATAAGTTTCATGAGGTCGGCGGATAAACTAGCTGCGTTGGGAAGGCTTTCTTTGAAACTGCTTTGAGACATTTGTTTGAAATTGTCGCGGAGACGTCGGAATAAAGTAGTCGAGACGTTGTTGTTCTAATCGTCGCGGAACGTCTTCCGGGCGTTGAGGTATACAACTTGACCTAAACGAAAAAAATGCTCTCTCCGTCGGTCGGTAGTCAAAGGAGATACTGAGCAATTGGAAATACAGAGTTTGATATTTTGACGACCCCCCTTTTTTTTTTTTTTTTTTTTTTATTGTTTGTTTTTAGCTCGTGAATTGTTAAGATAATGAATATGCAGGTCTATGGTTTATAATAATTTCTTGTTTTTAGAATGTGAAAATCGATTCGTGGATTATGTCAACAATCTAATTTCGCGACTGGGATTCCCTAACGTCTTACGGGCCATAAAATTTAGTTCATTATTCTTGTGCGTCCTGAAATAAAGTGAGCGGGAATAAGCATGCCGTTTACACGGATAATTCTTTTGTATTTGACAGGGATAATGTGAGAGTTTTATAGGTTCATACTGCTTCAGGCGGGCAGTGGACATCCCTTGGCTTGGGCATCTGTACCGGCGGCCTGGGTTCGCGGAGTGGTGCGAGGTGGCGAGTGTGCGGATTATTGCTAGTCGGATCAATGGTGGTAGAGGCTGGGGATTAGGTGTAAGAGAGGAGAGGTTAGTTCATCCGATAGCTTATCACATACCTGGCTGGAGTATAAGGAAAGCGCTGACTGCCGTGTTTTACGATGAGGGGCGACGGGGGTGTGGTCGACAGGACATTGTGGGTCATGGATGGTCAATTTTGGAGGGGCATATGAGTTTCGGATCACAATTCCCCAGTGAACATAATGGCGTGCACTGGGGTCAGCAACTAGACACTTACGAGGTTTGACGGTTACATGTGTGTCCTGGGGCGGGTAGTGGGGGGCGTGAGAGGGTGGTGCCAGATTATTCCCTGGCCGGATACCCCACGTGGGATGCCTTCCTGGTCAGTCCAGCCCATGGGTAATGTTCAGATCGCCAAGTAAAAGGACATAGTGCCGAGAGAAAAGCATTACAAAAATTGGGTGAAGGAGTGTGGATAGATATCGTAAAAACGAAAAACCAAAAATAACTAAAACGTAGTGTCCTGTGTGACGTGGGGCTACAGGTGGCTGTTAGAACGCGGGGTTTTGTAAAGTAAGTTGGACGCTTGTGTTGGTGAACAGTAAAAAGATGGTGTGGTATGGTTGGTAGGAGTGGATGGGGTAAACCATTGGCTGGTTATAATTATTTAAACAGTTGTTTTGTGTATGAACAGGCCGGATAGCGGGGGGGTGCTTTATGATAGCCGTAAACGAAGAAGAGTTGCGTGTTTTAGAAGATGAGGAGTTTGAGATCGATTAAAGAACCGTTTTGTTTAAACAGGGGCCCGAGGCAAGATGCGGGTTCACAGGCTGACATAGTCCGCGTGGTGCGGGTAGTGGGGAGCAGGAGATGGGCACTCGACTTCGTTAACAGGTGCGTAAGATGCGGCTGCAGACATTCAATGCTATGGCGGAAGGGGGAGTAATGCCGTCACACCAGTATGGTATTTAAGTGTATGTACTTATGTGTTTGGCCCCTTGAGTGGAGCCGTCTGCTTATATCGCATGGAGGAGGGTCGTGAGTGTCCATGTACCGCGTGCCGCGTTAAACAAATTGGAAGCGTCGTTGTATTTTTGACGAGAAGCGTTAGAACAGGGATACTATCTGATATTTTAAACGAAGCTCTTGTAGAAGCAGAACAGGCTTGTCTGTAGACTTTTAAACAACAAGAGTGTCTAATTTTAAAAAGCAACGTACTGAACAGGTGTGTTGGAATGGTTAAAACACGCTGGTGCGAGTGTGGAGGGCGGGGTGTAGCACGCGAGTTTGGTAGGAGGTAGGCGATAAAAGGGGGATCAATAAGGTCTTACGATAATGTAATGTTGGGGTACACGGTTTTCGATAGAGCTATACGATTGAGGGATTATTATATATACGATAAGAATTTGTGTGAGGTCAGTTTTGT
>CALNVZ010000395.1:0-14107 GCA_940671915.1 Paracentrotus lividus | reverse complement strand
ACTTCAGGCAGAAAACTAATCTGTTGGTAAAATATCTGTTTGCACCCAATTCCCCTTTCTGGTGATAAGTGTCCTTTTTTAGGCTTTGCCCTCCCCCCTTCCAACAAAAACATGTTCAAAAAATTTGTTTGTAAATAAAATGCTCTATAAAAGAAATTTTCATGCTCCATTTTTACACCAAGTACACCCCAGGAGGGGATTTCCACACCCTTCCCCCCTCAGTCGATCACTTTGCTCCCTCGCCAAGGATCTCACACTGTCACAAAATTGTGCCCCTTCAAGATTTTGCCCCCTCCCCCCTCCAAGAAAAATAAAAGTGTTCCAGCGCACCTGACTGGGTCAAACAAACTAGTCAAACCCCTCTCTTCGCAAAAAGCTGATCCGCCCCTGCCCTTCTCCAATTACAGATAGCAAGCTGCCAAGCCCGTTCTTTAATAATGAATAGAGATCATTATGACCGATTAAGAGTAGCAGCTGTCTTTACATTTAATGGTTAATGTCCACTCCGTCTAATGCCATTTTGTACAATATCATTTTGTCCAATAGCCATGTAGTCTAATAACCAGCGAGTCTGTGAGCCATTTCGTCGAATAGCCAGTTGGTGCAATTGCCATTTGGTCCAATACCCACTTGGTGCAATTGACAGTTGGTCCAATACCCACTTGGTCCAACGCAATGCCCATTTGGTCTAATGTGGATAAATCTATGCTATCGCGTGGAAATAACAGAGGCGCACGCCCCTTGGTTCTTGCCTTCTGTGTGTGTGTGTGTGTGTGGGAGGGGGTGTCTCCACCAGCCCTGAAGTTATACGGACAAAATAGAAATGTGAAAATTTCTTAATATTTTAATATATTTTGGGAGCCATTTATCACATAACAAGTAAACAAATCAAAACAAGACTAAGAGAAGCATGATTTTTTTTTTGGAGGATCCAGGATTTTATGGGGGAGGGGTGAATTGGAATTTAAGATTTTGGTACACCCATAAATTATCCCCATCCCACCGGGCGAGCCAAAGGTATCCGTGTAGGCCCTCAGTAAAGGTTATTAGACCGAGTGAGAATTATACCAAATCATGGGTATTGGACCATGTGGGCATTGGACCAAAGGGGTATTGGACCAACTGTCAATTGGACCCAGTGGGTGTTGGATCAAATGGCAATGGGACCAACTGACAATGAAGTTAGACAAACAGGCTATTGGACGAAATGGCTTTTGGACGAAATGTTTTTGGACCGAATGGCATTAGACGACATGGTAATTGGACGAAACGGCATTGACGTATTGGCAATTTACCCATTTAATGGCCCGGATTTATTTTTATTAATAGTGACCCTCTTTCTTTATTATAAAACATAGATGAATGTTTGATCCCTGACTAGACTAAAAAAAAAAAAAAAAAAAAAAAAAAGATTGGTGATAGATTTTTTTATATAATAATCATGATAAAATATATTCATCACCTCATTCCATGGTTTCTTTGTTTCTCATTTCCCCCCAGTCGAAGTGCCCCCACGCCTTAAAAAGGAAAAAATTAAACTTACTCAGATGCATAGCTATTCAAAACCGCACAGCAATGCTATTACCATTGGTGAGCTTGTAGGAATCGAGAATGCAATGTTCCTGTGCCAATGGAGAGTCTCCTATTACAGCTGGAGAATATCAAACAATCCAAAATATCATGTAGTCAGAGTTGTTCTAGACTAGTATCTCAACAATTTCAATTCAATTGAATTTCATAAAACTGATGCAATTATAATATAAACCAATGGGATGGGAGTCACAAAGGTCCATGGCCATGGCTTGCAAACGCAGTGGCTGCACACATGTGGGGGAGGGCAATGGGGCATTTGCCCCCCCAGGATTTTGAAACGTAAAAACAAAATAAGTGTATTAGAAATAACATGCAACAAAAATTGTCAGCCCCTGACCCCATGAGCCGCACAAACAGACGCCTCCCCCCTCCCAGAATTTTGAGAAAAGCTGACCTTATTTGTCTGGGAATTTTTTGCAAAATTTACCAATTGGTTGCACAAAGTCCTTTCAATTTGACTCATGCAACAAGGCCCTGACAATTAAGCTTCGCTCTCGTCTTGTTACTGTTTGTGCTTTCTCTAGTTGTGTTTTCTCTCTGTCCTTGCTCTCTCTTTTCTCATTCTCTTCAAAATAAATGGAAGCCCTGTTCTATCAAATGCTTAACTTTTTTTTTAAATAAATTTATTTGATAAAGACGTACGTTTGTACTAATTATATAAATCATCAAGTTTTCACAAAAATATTGTATATTTCTTGAACTAGAGTGTTATTAATACATAACGCTTTAGTTTTACAGAACTTCTCTACTTCTGAGGTTCACAAATCAATCTCTTGAAAACACTGAATATATAGAACGTTCATCAAGATTATCGGTTTTCTGTTTAATAAAAGTTAAAATAAATTAAGTATTTTTGCTTAAATATATACAATATAATAATTGAGGATTCCAAAACGTTTCGTTTTCTAATTTATATAGCCTTCAATTAAAGTGGATCATTCAAAGAAAACATTTTATTGTTTGTTAGATTACCTGCATAATGTCACCAAAATCTTAACCAAACCAGTTCATTTTTTTGTTTAATAAATTTATGAAAAATTTAAAGTGTCGTGTAGTTTACCGTAAAAACATATAACGGATATTACTCTTTTTCCTTTACACAAATTATATTGTCGGTATCATCAAAGATTCAAATAACACATAACTAAAAAATATTTTACAAACTTTATGTAGAAAACTATTTTAACAATCATTTAGACTGAAATAGAAAATCGGAAATAAAACCTGATAGTTTCAACAAATTATGATAAAAGTTTAAATAGTCTACTTGAATTTTTAACTTTTGTAAATTAGATATTGTCATCCAACATAATTATCATAACTGTGATGTAATTCTTTATTTGATGAATAAAAAAGTTTTGTCTCTCGTCTTTGATAATATACACGACAGCAGATTATTTCACTTGGACTTATCATGATATATGCTAGCTTATAAATTTAATTGATAGAAACCTACACGTGATACATACGTATGATAAAGGGGAACTTAATTCATTATCATTTTTTTTTTATAAATTGCTGAAATATGGTCAGGTCTCTTTCGTATCAGGACAACTAATGTACGTCTGGACACTCCCCCCAGAAATGGTGTGTAGGAGCGATGGGTAGATTTCTGGAGGGAAATTATCGGGGGTATGTTTAAAGTGAAATGAGAAGAACGTGTCATGAATCGACTGTATTTTTATTTCTTAAACGTAGTTATATTAAAAACAGTATTGGAAAACTACTCTTTGGACAAAAATTCCAGGACAACTACCCCCCCCCTCAAAAGTGGTTTAAGGTGACAGTTAGGGGGGGGGTTGTTCTTATTCCTCTGGCATCAATCCCCCCCCCAAAAAAAAAAAAACAAACAAAAAAAAGCAAAACAAAAAACAATACAAAACAACCTTGCATCTGATCATAATCAACACAACAATGAGCAGAGCAAAATCGATCAGTGGGCTGCGGAGCCGGGGGGGGGGGGGGGGGGCTCAGCCCCCCTTTTTCAGCCGTGGTACAAATCGCAAAAATGAACATACATTTGTGATTTTTAGCCTATCAGCCCCCCCCCCTCACTTCGGCTCTAGCCTTCCACTTTCAAAAACGCTCCGCGGCCCCTGATCATTATAAATTAATTTTGTTGTTTTGTTTGGTGTTAATAAGCTTGTCCCTCAGGCTGTCAGTTTCTATTTACATCTTCTGCCAATGTCTTGATTGATCTAGAAATGGAAAAAGAAATAGAAGAGAGAGAGATTAAAAAAAAGGGATAATATTTCATTGTTATCATTTTTATATGGGTTCTTTTACAATTTGAGGCACGCAAAATACAACCATTGCTTTTTAGCATGTCCTTCTGTTATCATTGATTCATCATTTTGTATAAATTTCTTTTTCGTTTATGAAATCTGTATTAATATGTTAAATTTCATGTGAAGTTATTTGATATGATGATGATATAGAAAATAATTAATTCAAATCAATTCAATAAGGGTATACCCATCTGACTCATTTGACCACACCCCCCCCCCCCCCCCCCCCCCGGGGAAAAAAAATGCTTTCCCTCAAAATAAATTGTCACTGACAAATGAACAATAACATCAGAATTTAGATAGATAGATCTAGATAGATATATATTTATTGATCCTTCTTTCACATGTTTTATACAATGTAGGACAAGATATCACACACTAGTAGTACATTTAAACTTCATCAGGTTTACATTGATACATAGTAATTAAAGTAAGGTTTTCATAGAAAGTAAATTTTCAGATTTTATCTCCCTCATACATTTACATATTCTTGTATCTAGTACTTTAAATTTATGGTTAAAAAATTTGTCATATTACCTGTGTAGAAGTAGAAAATGAATGTCATGACCGATTATCCATATGAGGACTGCTATTGAAGAACTCCTGGCCCTTTCCAAGGAAGCGTCCCAACTTCTTCATATCCCTATGGGGGAGAGATAAGAAGAAAATGAATGCTTTTAACAATGCATTTTTCATCATTGTAGGGTTTTAAATCATTGTACAAAGCCATGGTAGGATGAGGAAAAGAGTGGGGAAAAAAGGCAAATACGCTCTAGGAAAAGATTTTTGAAGGGGCAACATGACAAGAATATGAGTTTGAAAAGCAAATAAACAAATTTTGCTACTAAAAGAACATTTTGAAAAGATAAGGTTTCAGATGGACATAGAGCCTATTGAGCTTATCAAGCTAATAGTCCGGCAGCCAAGGGGGGTAAGGTTGCATTGGAATGTTATAGTTTTTTTTTAAACTGATTTTGACTGGTAAGACCTTCTATTTTAACAATCCACATGCTGGAGCTCTGTCAGCATTGAGCAATTTAAGATATACGCAAAAATCCAAAATGGCCGCCGGCGGCCATCTTGGATTTTCTATTTCCTTACTTTAACATACCTAAAATATTCAAAATCTGGAATATAGGGGTTTTAGGGGGCGGAGAATCCAAATCTGAGGTTATTTTGGGGATACAAGCATGTTCTGGTGGCAAAACATAACAAAAGTGGCCATTTTCCAAGATGGCCGCCATAGAACATGCAGTATATTGACTATACAGGGTGTATCAATAAAAACGGGACAGTTTTGAAAAGTTTGTCAAAATTTCTTTTCAAATTATGATGTCTATATTTTGATGTTAATAGATGCTCTGAAGTCTTATCTTTCAAATGCAATTTAAAATGATACGTTTCGTTCATGCTTGAGCGCACACAGAATGTTTTTGTCGGGGTCTCAAAAAAAGGCTTGCGCACAAAATGGAAGAAAATGAGAAATACAATCATCAGACTTTTTGCTAATCAGCAGACTTACTCTTAACCGTTTCATTATCTTTGCCATTATTTTCGAATTTTGATATCAAAATTCCTTTACAAAGCTTTTTATTTAATTGAATTGTTTTTGTTTTGTTTTTGTTTTTCCACATGTTAATATGTTATCTTTTGACATTGAATATTCCTTCAAACTAAAGAAATAAAAATAAAAATTAAAAATTAAATAAAAAATCTTGTCAACCCAAGAAAGAGGATTTAGTTGGTTGATAGATTAGATTTATTTATTAATTGATCGATTGATTGAATGAAGGATTGATAGATTGACCATTTTGAACGATTGATCGTTTGATTAATTAATTTGTTTCTTTGAATGATCGATTGATCGATTACTTTTTGATAGATTGTTCAAATGATTGATTAAATCATTGGAAGAATCGTAGGAAATCGACTCAAAAGACTAACATAATATTGCGGAACAGTAACATGAATCCGAAATGGGAGTACCTGATTCAGAATAATGATTCAGAAAAATAATGCACTTTGAATTTATAATTTTTTTTTTTTTTTTATGACCTTCGACACAAAAATTCGTGTTCGCGTCAGGCATGAACGAAACAAATAAACAAAGCAATCATCATCAATCATTAAACAATTAACAACCAACCAAATCCCCTTTCTTATGGTTGACAAAAAAAAAAGACAAAAACAAAAACAGTTATAAAGGAATATTTTTTTTGTAAAAGATAACATATTCAAATGAAACAAACAGAACAATTAAAGTAATAAATATCTTGTAATGATTTCAAATCATAATTCGAAAAAAAGATGGCAAGGATGAAGAAAAAATTAGAGGAGGACTGCTGATTAGCAAGAAGTCTGATGATTGTAATTCTCAATTTTTCCATTTGTGCGCAAGCGTTTTTGAGCCCCGACAAATGTTCTGTGTGTTACTCAAGCATGAACGAAATCATTTTTTTTTAAATGCATTTGAAAGATAAGACTCAGAGCATCTATTAACATAAAAATATAGACATATGATTAAAACAAAACTTTGACAGACTTTTTCAAAACTGTCCCGTTATTGATACGCACTGTATTGGCCTACACAGGAATACTTATTAATTCCCCCATCTAAATTCAAGTGGACAGTTAAGTTGGGAGGATGGGCATAAATGAAAGAGAATTCATCGTGCATCTTGATCAAGGAGCTATTTAAGATACTATTTGCTTATATGTATAGATATAGCCTTTAATCATCTTCAATGTATCCTTCTGATATGACAATTTTCTTCTTTTTTTTTACTACGCTTCTTACTGAAAGTAATATCTTTGGGATGGTGCAATATAATGATCTATTGACATCATGCAGCTTAATATTTAATAAATCAATTGTGAGGAGGGACCATGGTCAATATATTCCTCTCCATAATGAAATGTTTGGCATAACAGTTTTTTCATCCATCTGAATTGCTTTAAAACATTGCACAAACTGCTGTAACAGCGGTTTCATATGCTTGATTATTTGCTCATTGTAGTGCAGATACACTATTTATTATTATCTCTGCCTATTACTGTTAAACAAGATGAGAGTGTGATGGGAAAAAATATTTAATGATTATCTCATTAGAAAAATAAAATATATATCGACTTGCTTCAATAAGCATAATAGTTTTTTCAGCATTAGGCTGTATCTGCTCTAAAACTTTAAATAATTGTACTTTCTTAACTTCAATGCCCTTTTATTCATTTGATTCACTTTACTGGACTCTGGAAACATTTCTAGCAATCCTTGTTTGGGCATTTTGACCCTGTTGACAGGTTATGGCACAACATGGATAGAATAACTGTACGCCTATGCAAATACTGTACATACAAGGCATGTCTCTACATTGTTGGGCAGCATATTAGATTGAGGATGCTTGGACGAGCTACATGTACATGTACTTCTGCTGAGACTGTAATAGGTGGTAGAGATTTTTGCATTCTGTACCATCAATATGCATCCATAATCGAAATCTTTGTGTCTGGGAATTAGGACTGGGTTCAAGGGCATTCCTCCAGATCCAGGTTTGAAGATGAGCGTGTTATTGTTAGTGTGAAAGCTTCCATTGTCATGGTGGATGTACCCCTGGTTATACCCTTTCGATCACCATATAATCCAACGTGCCCTGCCATTGACGATGATTTGAATGTACATGGTATTAAGGGGTTGGCCATAGATGTGCAAGCTCCAGATATCCACTGAACCCAAGGGTAAGGACCTGCATCCTAGATTCGTTTCTCATGAGCTTCCTCAGAGTTCCCTTTCCAATGCCTAAACATACCAACTGTGTTCCAGCCGTCAGTAGTAACCTAGTAGCATCGAGAAAATGATGTCTTTCAGCTTTGTTGACTGTTCAGGTATTTAATGAGGTCCTGTCTTTGAAGTTGATGATACAGCACTAGTGACTCCATCAAAAAATGATGAAAGACCTGATCGTGGTTATAATGAAGCAAATATATATACGCGGTGGTAATGTCATCTGCGATTACTTGCGTGAAACTTCCCTCAGTCGTTGCCGAGTTGTATGGCTTGCTAGCTGGAAAATAAGCTGATGGCCTTCTTACCCATATTTCTCAATAAACATCTTTGATATAGAGAGACGAAACTTCTGGCAGATTGTGTTCAAATTCTCTTATATCTGCTTCATTCCTATTTCATGAGCAGCATTAACTCACTCTGGATCAATACGGCATTTTACAACATTGACTATAGTTTCTGGATGATCCTGTGACTCAAAAGTCATGTTCTAGACAAACCATAGTGACATGTGTTGCCCAATGAAGATGATATTGTGTTTCAATATCGATGAACTTCGACGTATGACTGTTTCTAGAAACGGGCCCGAAATTTACCTCCGATACCTTTTCTGTTGGTCTTGTCTGCAGATATATTAGATGTATTTTCCTGATTGACAAATAGGTCTTGAAGCTGATTTCCACGAACATGCAAGCTGAGGGTCCATGTCTTCATGGTTTCAGGTTTGAGCAAAGTTTTGATCATGTCGCTCTTGCCAATTCCATACCTCATGAAGGTATTCTCCATAGACATATTGCTCCAGATAACAGAGCCCTTGATTATGGCGCTTACATGCTCACCTTGCCAGAAATTCCGAAGGACTCTTCCAGACGCTTTCCTTGAGATGTGACATGACGAGTTGAAAGAATATCTTGAGGGATCTAATTTCCAAGACCAACAGATTACGGACAGACGAAGGAACATAAAAAAGGTCGCTACTATCCTCAAACTAATGGGCTGCAATGCATGTTCCAGAAAAATATCTCGCAGATCCTTTGCATGCAGACTGTCGTAATCATGAAAATCTAGCCTGCACAGAATTTTGATAATGTAGTGGCCCCATAACTTGTCAAAATGCACAAACCAGGGAGACAAGAGATATTTCCAGAAGTCCAGTAGAAGGAGATGAATCAGATTAATGAACAGGCTTTGTATTAAATATGAAATAAAATTTGACCATTTGCTTTTTGTTGGAGCAGAAAAACAGTTATATATAACTTCGGCATTTAGCTGTTAAAGCAAGGGGCGCCTAATGCTAAATGAAACTTATTGATAAAAGTGATCTTCATGTTTGTTTTTTCTTCAAATGAAGACAATCATCGATTTGATTAAATTAGTTTTTCAGCATTATATTATCAGCTTGTTTCAACTGTCATAGGCATATAGGTAGAGGTAATATTAAAGAGTGTATCTGCTACAATAAGCAAGAATCAATTAAGCGCTTGAAATGATTTTTACAGCAGTTTATGCAATGTAAAAGGCGATTCCGAAGAATTAAAGAACAGTTATGTTAACCTCTTCCCAATCAGGCGGTCAATCATACTTGTATGCCCATTCCCTACATATCAGGAAAATTGATTTATTTATAAGGGGCTAAGCTCGGGGGGAAAACACTAAAAATCATTGAAATAGTGGTCTTTAGCATTTTTTCGGGGGAAATTTCCCTGAATTATATTTATGTAGGGGTATAGTTTTTGAATCTTTTCGGAACATTCTTGAAATAGAGTCCCAAATATGGTTTTATAAACCTGTTATTTTTTGGGTTTCCCCTCCAAGAGCTTGTAATATGGAGTAATTTTATGCTGCTTCCCTTCCAAAAGCTTGAAAACAGGTAAAAGGGCACATGTTTGATGCGGCTTCCCAACCAAAAAAAAAAAGAAAAAGAAAAGCAAAACAACGAAAAAACGAGTGATAGGGGTATCTGTCTGAATCCTGGACAAGTATATATATGTATGTATTGTTCACTATCCGAGTGTGGGGGGGGGGGTTGTCCAACTATTAGGGAGTGGAATATTTCCTCCCCTCCTCACAGGATAATGTACTATGTAGGCATAGTTGCATAGCTGCCATTAGATTATAATATTGCATCATCCCAAACAGATTACTTTCAAAACAAAGGGTAGTACAAAAACATCAGAATGATACACCGGAGATGATTAATAAGCCTATATACATCTATATCAGCAACATATGTATCTTAAATTTTGCACTTAATCCGGATATTATTTCATTTAGTGCACTATTAATTCTTTTGATTAGGTCTATGCCCATTCTCCCAACTTATCAAAATTAAAAAAAGGGAAATTAAAATGATTCATAAGGTATACACGTGTATATAGTCAATTATACTGCATGTTCTATGGGGGCCATCTTGGAAAATGGCCGCTTTTGTTATATTTCGCCACCAGAACATGCTCGTATCCTCAAAATAACCTCAGATTTGGATTCTCCATCCCCTAAAACCTTTATATTCCAGATTTTGAATATTTTAGGTATGTTAAAGTAAGGAAATAGAAAATCCAAGATGGCCACCGGCGGCCATTTTGGATTTTCGCGTTTATCTTAAATTGCTCAATGCTGACAGAGCTCCAGCATGTAGATTATCAAAATAGAAGGTCTAACCAGCCAAAATCAGTTTAAAAAAAAACTATAACATTCCAATGCACACTTAGGCCAAAAGTCAATGGGCTGACTGCCGGACTATAAATGTTTATTCAAAACTAATGAGAAGAATAATTTTTATTTTTCATTTTTTGTATTTGTTTTAACATGCAAAGAGTGAACATGGTTTTAAAAGATGTGAAAGGAAGTAGGCCTACTGTTGGGTGTACACTACCCCCCTCTCCCAAAATCAAAAGAGGGATTGATGCCCATCGGTATGGCTGGTGTCTAAAAGACTTGTTGGCCTACTTATGATCACGTTTATTTCCATTTTCTTAAAAGCTTGCTGATCATACAACAGATCTCCATAGACCTGGGTCCAATTTTCCCCATTTAGTTTGGATTTAGAACATGACATTTTCCCCCAAACTTTCAGACTACAGTACAATGTAGGCAAAATTAGGCATTTGGTCTTTTCAGTTTCCATCTGTTAGTATACGGATCTTGAATGTAAACAAAATGTTTACATTAAGATGATTTGACAGATTTAAAATAATAGGCCATATGGGCTATATAATCTGTTTAGATCGTTTTTGATCTCGGGGGGTCTACATGTATGTAGACCTAGATCTAGGTCTCCACCCAGATCTAGCTTAGTTGATGAACTCATGACATTTGATTATGTAAGTCAGCTAAATTCATCGGTACTGACATTGACTGATTTTTAGAAGATCTCAATTTACATTGCATCTGAGACTGAGTTTACATCTACGGAAGATCAACTAGATCTAACGTAAGGCCTAGGCCTATATCTACAGTAGACTCACAGCCACAGCCACAGGATTCAAGGGCCAAGGGCAAGGCATTTCGGAAGTGAAATGTGGGGGGGGGGTCCGGAATAAGCAGATCAAGATCTAATTCTAACTTAGCCTAACTTAGCTAGGCCAGGCCAGGACAAGGGTCTGATATTTAAATACTGACGTTAGTTATTGATCATCAATTGTGACAAAGATTACAACGTTACATTTAACGTTAGTCTAACGTTAGATCTAACGTTAACAGTTAGCCTAGCCTAACTTAGCCTCAAACTTGGTTGTTAAACTTAAAAACATAACACTAACAAAAAACAGTGACCCAACCTGAACTCGTTAAACTTTCCACATGTATGATCTGGCTCAATTAGGCTACACAATTTAAGTCTAAAAGTAACTCACAATATGTTACATGTAACTGTTAGATTCTAGACTAATTGTGAGTTACTTTTAGACTTAAATTGTGTAGAGAGGGTCTACTTTAAGATCCAAGACTTTGCATATAGTCTAAAGACAAGAACAACAATTACCTACCATGATTGATGTTTATGCTGCATTTTCGCAAGTGTCGATCAGATCTGCTCTTAAATTTTGGACTAGATCAAGATCCTAGTTCAGTACCGTAGGCCTGGCTGTAACTGTTAGTAGTTGACTGTCTTTTATTTTTTGTCTTAATTTTGAGTTCCAACAGAAAACTCCACATAGAAAAATGTAAGTTCTGTATGATGATCTAGTATCGACTGTTGTTTGGTAAAAAGAAAAAATGGTCATCTAAGAAAAAGATAGTTGACTTCTCCTTAGTTCAGTCCAAATGCTTCATTGGCTTCAGTATGAATTCTCAATTTAGCCACAGAACTAATCAGGCCGGGTACCGGGTCTGCGCCAGAGTTCCGGGGGCGCGGTGGATGAGAAGCTTCGAAGGACGCTAGACTTTCTGCTGCTTTTTGTGCGGTGATGACTTTGCTGTCTTTCAGCTGCAGCTAGCTCATCAACTTAATGGTGACGTCATCTCAAAGGACGAATGTGATTGGCTGAAATTATCAAAATCGCAGGAGAATCGCAGGAAGATTTGACATGTCAAATGTCTGAGATTTGGTCTGCGATTCTTCTGCAACAAATCGCATCGCAGTCACAGCGTGTTGCAGGTTGGCGCACACTCTGCGATTTTGTTGCAATCGCATCGCAGTGCAATCGCATCGCAATGTGTGCGCTGGGCTTAAGACGTAAATGCGCGAATTTTATAGAACAAAACCCTAGCTAATATCATCAACCTGCAATCTCAACCTCAACAATCCATTTTGATACAAAAAACTGCGGAAAAAAAATTGATTAAAAATGGTTTTCAGCAAGTTATATTTGCTACCCTGAAAATTTCAACCATTCTTTAAAAAAAGAAAATCAAAAACTTGCGTGCGCTTGATTTGCGTGCAAAATGAGTTAGTGCGCAGACATGGGCACTATTCAATTCTGCAATACAAAATGACAGCCCTTCGAAAAACCGTAAAAAAAACATTCTCGAAGCGTGACTAAAGTTAGTAGGCCTACTAAATACGTATTTAGTTACCCTTGATGGCCGGTATTCTCGAAAGGTAACTAACTTAGTACCCCTACTAAGTTAGTAGGGGTACTAACTAATCAGGCTACTAACTTAGTAGGCCTACTAAGTTAGTGAGCTATTCACGAAACCCCTACTAGTTAGTAGGCCTATTAAAGTTAGTAGCCCTACTAACTTAATCCCCTACTACGCATGCGCAGTTCATATCTACCGCAGATCTAGAGCATTGTGACATCACTGTGCATAATTAACATAAATTACGCGCTTTGGCTGTATATAGCTGTGCGCTCTCGTTTGTTGGTATAATTTATGTTGAATGCTCGCGATCAGCTTCGCATGGGCGTTGTTTTGGGGAATTAATTCTTTTAGCAAATGTTTGGCAACTTAAAACCTACCTTGTTCTGGGAGAATTGATGGGACTAACATCTTGGAGGTTATCACAGTAAAATAAATCATAACTATTAATAACTTTAATCATTTAAACAGTTTCATATCAAACGTTGGAAAAACATCTTCTTCCCCTGCTCGATATTAGAGTTGGAAAGGTTTTACTGACCCGTAAATTCTGTCTTTGGGAAAATTAACTGATTTTATCCATCAAATTTAACAGTGAACTAAAACAAATGGTTATCTTGTAGAATATTTTTAAACACAGATGATTAGACCATTTGTAAATGATCAAATCAACATTTTATTTTTCAAATGTAGGCCTATTTTGTAAATGTATTTCATTGTGCAGTTTGGTGCTTGTAGGTTATCGTTTTTTATGTCTTATGTATCGTGGGGAAACCCCCGTTTTATCTTTATGGAGCGCCATATCATTTTGAAATGAGAGGAATGTGGGTGGTGGTTTTTAAAGAAGACTTCTATTAAAAAAGAAAAGAGCAAAATATGATTCTTTATAACTCACACTTGTAGACTTGTTTATCTTTATTTTATTTTAAATGTGTCTTTGAATAGTGTTAAGGCAGACGCAGATCCAGGAAGCAATGGCGGGCCTGCACCCTAAACCAATAATAAAGAAAAAAAGTGCCTAACATCAGAAATTTTGGGGCCTTTGCCCATCTCCCCCCTTTCAATGGAAAAAAAAATCTAGATGAATGACCTAGAATGCTTCAGACTACCCCCCCCCCAACCATTTTTGGATGCGCTACTGATAGACCTATATTAATAATTTTTAATTATAATATATGAAGAGTACGGGACTTAATTTCTCTCCCTCACACACTACCCACACAAACTCGTCTTTTCCCTCTCTCTCTCTCTCTCTTGATCATGACACTGCTCATTCCATCTTTGTAGGCCCATTTATTTTCGCCCATAAACTCAATTTATAATTAAATACAATTCGTGATCTATATTTTAACATACTATGCTTATTGATTAAAGCAGTACCCTTCAACAATTATCTCTTAAAATCTCATCTGCCCCCCCCCCC
>CALNVZ010000393.1:0-27690 GCA_940671915.1 Paracentrotus lividus | reverse complement strand
GTTAAAGGTACCCGTCCCTATCAAACAGAAACATCAGCTAACCCATAAACGAGGCCAAATCAAACTCACAACAAGATGTAAGGTACGCCACCCATTTTGATATTACGACAGCTTTAGAGCGAGTAACCTCAATTTGCCATCACGGATTACACCCCCCTCAAAATCGCGAATACGCGCTTGTTCCTAGAGCGATTCAGCGCACCACAACTATCACACCACCCTAAGTGTGTGTAAGATTCAGTATTGGATGAAGATGTATAAAGCACTGATAATCCTGAGAAAAGGAGTAAATAAACCTGAGGAACCGAAACATATGGCAAAGACATATCAGAATCTCGAGATAATAGTATAAACTACCACCCCAAACAACTTTGGCATACCACAATATCACCTCTCAGCTTGCCACGCTAATCAATCCTGACCCCATCAGACAATCGGCCAGCGCAGACTTCAGCCACAACCTCGTAATCGAGGAGCAGCCTTATAGCTAATTACGTTTTTGGACCACTTTCGTAAGAAGTCGCAACTCAATTGTAATGAAATGGCGCTTGCAGACTCATGTTACCAACATCGTACGTATTTTGAACTCCCTCTACACTATCGGACTACATCTATTAGAAAGAACCTAATATATTACTCATAAACTAAAGCGCCAAGATTATATTGTATGGCAAAACATAGCTATTCAATCCACCTATACATACACCAACAAAACACCAAATGTAATATGTAAATCACACAAACCCATCTAGAAAATACAAAAAAAAAAGATTTACCAATAGTTTCAGTATGAAACAAATACCCATCAAAGAGCTGACATGTCAATTCACCCATATCACTTCTTTTGAAATGTCATTATGATTCTTCATTTATATCAAACATACATACAAAAGGTACCATGTAAAGAAGTGACCCCAATAAACATCCAAATTACCATCAAAAACATAATATCCTTGGCAAAAGTCACTCATGAAGACACAACAGTTTCCAATAAGTAAACAAATAAGTGAAAATTATCATAAAACACCATATAAGAATGCATAGAAACTAAAAGATGCCCCGTGACATACACCAGATTGTTGCCAACTTTCAAAACCCCACAACAAACCAAACCAACCCAAACCCATATAGCTAATCAATCATATCCTCTCGAAGCATACAATTTAAAAGATATTATGCACTAACCTTTCCATATAAATTTAGAGACCAAGTTTCTTCTTTCATAACTTGCCCAACACAACAAATAAAAACCTCTGTATTTTCTAATTTAACTGAAATACTTCTAAATACTAAACAGCCACAATATAAATGAGTCACACACATAGCTTCCCATATTAATCTACATGAACAAGGGTAATAAATAAACCCAGGACAGTCACTAATATCTAATATTTGATAATGTTATCTCTATTTCAAACAAATCATTATTAAAGCCAAGGCAAGGCTTATGTTTTTGAATATACCCCCCTATATTATGAAATAAATCCACCCAACAATAGAAAAGTAAAACAAAGAATACAAAAATGCATGAGAAAGTAAATACCAACATTTTAATACAATAAATTGTTGCTTGATATCCTAACAAATTCAGCAACCATTTAATAAAAAAATTGGCATTAAACATAGCCAATTTTCAAACAAACTTATCAGAATATCTAAAAAACTAAGACCTTAAATTTATATATGCATTAAATTTCTATAATTGACTAAAGATAGTTGTCATACAAAGAATAAACCAAAACAAGACCTTACTAAAGGCATCTACCTTTATAATTCACTGACCTCAACATCACATTAGACAAACAGCTCACATTCCAATCGAACCAACATTTAGCACCCCCCATAATTCTCCTAAATATTTTCAAATGGCAATCGACCATTAGTTCAAAAACCTCACGTTTTGCACTCTTTTGCATATTGAACAAAGTAACTTTCTAAATATCCAAATTGTGTACCATTGGCGTAAGGTATTCGTAAGATATATTGTCTGCATAACAGTAAGCTATTTTATTGCACTTAAACATACCTTATGGACTAAACCCACCTCCATGATATACCAAATGACTCAAAATAATCCAACAGAAGACATACCCACACAAATAACCCGACTTGTGCGAGAGCAGGCAAGATGATAAATATAAATTTGTAAGATGTAACATTTTGCGCCAAAAAAACTAACAATATGTCAAAAAACGTGCTATAATTCGACCATGTGCAGGCAAAGGGCAACCTCTCAATCAATTAATATGAAAAAAAAAACGAGAATCAAATCCAAAGGTAAGGGAAGAAAATAAAAAAAATACTATATATAATATAAAGGAAAGTCAGAAGAAACAAAAATAAAATAAAACAAACTCAATTAAGGAAAAAATAAATTTAATTACAACACCAACACCGGTAGCTATCAATGGAACCTCGATAACACACCCAAATATAAAAAAATAAATAAAATAAACTTAACACCTAATAAAAAATAACATCATTAAGAACAAAATAATTTCAAACAACTTGCTGTACATCATGTTTTTAATTCAAATTCAAACTGGTTGTTGATCATTTCTCAGGGAGTCATCATGTCATATGTGTAGTCCTTTTATTTATTAAAATATATGCTATTTATGAATTGAGCCTGGCGAAGCGAAGGGAAGGGCTGGTAACACGACCATTTACAGTTCCAATAGGCACCAATTCTCTAGAACCCCATACTAAAAACTAATATCTGCAGAAATGTTGAAGGAGAAAGCCCTTTCTCACTGACACTTGGATGTGTGATGGGTTGTTTTACGATCAGGGTACACCATTTTGTCTCACTGGACCAAAAAAAAAGTTCTTTGGTTTTCCCTAAATTTATGTGTATTTTTCTAGACTTGTAAGTAAAATGACATTGCTTTTAAATTTGGAGGCATGAGGTCACCAAATTTTTTTTCTATAGGGGTTCAAATTTTTTATTACACGTAAAGTCAATTGCTTCATTTTTCGGAGAAGACGTTTTTGACGGAACATGATTTGACAACATTGTAACGTGAACTGTCTGAAAAATAAGTGGATGGGGGTGAAGTAAACATTATAAGTTTGTGGCATATATGCAAGTATTCTTACAGACAAAAACATTGTTCATCAAGTGCTGTCTAACTACGCGTAAAACCACTGAATTCGGAGAGGACATTTTTTGACAGAATTGGCACCCCATTTTGGGTTAATGATCACAAAAAATCAAATTAACTGTAGCTTCTGGGATTTCCGTTTTTAAACAATCGCATTTCAGTAGTCAATTCTGATTGGAAAAACAAGCCTAATGATTGCTAATAACCAAGATGCGCAGGCTCAAAATCAGAAAAAAATAAAATGAGACAGTAATTTTGCCCTTAAATGTCATAAAATGGTCAATTTTTAGAAGTAAATGTGTATTTCAATGATTTATTTTTCTCTTGTAGGTTGCTCTAACAGTGCCCAATAGCTTGCATAGATTTGATATTACATTACCTCTATTTCTTTTTATGGTGCACAGAAGGCTTTTTTTGGACGGTGTACCCTGATCGTAAAACAACCCTGATGTAATTATTATAATTCACGTGTCAAAAGAGAAAAACTAAATAATCCATCAGCCTGGTATAAGCATATAAAAATACTTACGAATGGAAATCGTGATCCTGCACCAATTACAATTCCTGGTATCGAATCTCATAAACCTGAGTGTTTTAAAGATGCTGCCAATGCAATCAATAATATGTTTGTATCTATTGCCGAAGATCTACCTATTTTAGATAGAAATTCTTTACCTACCTTTTAGCCTTCACAAAGTAAGAGTTTAGAGGTTGGTTACTGGGAAGTATATTGTAAACTTTGTAGATTACAATTACACAAAGCTTCTATTTATGACGATATACCTGTTCGCATCTTAAGGGAATTTGCATGTGAGTTATGTGTACCATTGACTAAAATACTCAACCAATCATTTAGATTTGGTATTGTACCTACTCAGTGGCGTTTAGCTCAAGTTACTCCCATTCCTAAAAGTCAACCTCCAAACATCAACAGTTTACGACCAATTGCCTTAACTTCATATTTTTCAAAAGTAGCAGAATCCTTTATTGCCAAATGGTTATTAGAAGATATAAACAGGTATATCGACTCTCATCAGTTTGGAAATAGACCTGGATTGTCAACAGCACATTATTTAGTTGGACTTTTACATAACCTCTACCAGAATGGTGAAAGTAATAAATCTATATCTACAGTTGTTTGCACTGATTTCAAAAAAGCCTTCGATCGATTAGATCACAATATTCTGATTAAAAAAATGATTCTCATGGACATAAGACCTTGGATTATTGATTGGATTGCAAGTTTTTTAGAATGTCGCAAACAATGTACTAAATTAAATGGCGTATTATCTGATGTTAAAATTATTCATGCCGGGGTCCCCCAAGGTACACGCCTTGGTCCTATCCTATTTTTAATTATGGTGAATGATTTATGTAATGATGTACCAATTAAATATTTCAAATATGTTGACGATCTTTCTTTACTGCAATGCCGAAAATCAAACGAAATATCGCAATTACAACCCACACTAGACTCAATTGAAAACTTGTCTACATTAAATAATATGACTCTCAACCCTTCAAAATGTTTTACCTTGCATGTTATGTTCATGAAGAATCCTCCCCAACCTGAGGATCTTTTTATAAATAGATCAAAATTATGCAATGTTGACGATGCAAAAATTCTTGGAGTTATTGTGCGAATCTACATTTAAAATGGAATTACTATTCAGAACAACTTGTGATAAAAGATGACTGAATAGGAAAATAATTATATGTATTATAGAAAAATATGAAATATATCATTTACCAGTAAAAGATTTGGTTTTAATATATTACCGGGTAATAAGACCTATTTTGGATATATGTGCCCTCTGTTTTCAAGAGCGGGTTGACAATAGAGCAAAGCAAGTAATATTGATAAGAATTTCAAAAACGAGTATGTAGCAAATTATTTTTAGGTCGATCTTTTATATTTCAAATATCCAAATTGCGTGTCAACAGTGCAATTTATATACCCTTGAGGAGAGAAGACTAGCTTTGTAGTAGAAGTTTTGCCAAAGGGTCATTCCATGCCAATATCCCATAGAAAGGTGATTTTGCACACCTACCTGTCTCAGAATATTGCTCAATATTTGGTACACATAAGTTTAACATTCCATTTTCGTGAACAAAAAAAAATTAGCGTAAAGCGGTCCGTCGGTTTCCGCAGCTCTGGCCTGCCCATTTCTGATTCGTTTTTGCAAAAATGGGGTGTGACTCATTATCAAACGGCAGTGATGCGCCTGAAACTGGTTGACCAATTTTTGTGAAACTGTACCATTGAAAAGGAAATTCGAAGAGGAATTCAAAATGGTATCAAACAATACATTATTGAGCAATTTAATAAGTGCTATGACCTTTGACCTTTCCATTAACCTTGATTTTGACCCCCAGACGAATAATATTTTACTTGATTTTTATGTATTTTAATTGTCAGTATAAATATAAATAACATGTTAATATTCTAGTTGATATTTAATTTCTTCACCTTTAAAACTCTTTTTTAATGTATTTACAAAGTTACTGTACATTCCCCACATACTGATATTTGTGTTGGAATGTGTGTACAAAACTCCATTATACATGAATACTTTCACACTGAAGTAAATTACAATCAAATGCCATAATGTATTCCATATCTGTTGCTGATGCCTTCAAAAGTTCAGATGTATTCAGTTTTGGACAGTAGAGCTGACTACATGTAGGAAGCATTTTGTTTTCTGTCAAAACCGCAGATTTCTGATGATTTTTGTATGATATACCTATTGCACCCCAATCAAAAGCTAAACAAATGTCTCTATCTCTAAGCAAATGGAGGTCTAACGTATCATGTATACTTTTAATTATGTGTTTAATGTTTTCTTTTTATTCCTGAATGTTTAGTTTTCGTGTTTAATTGAATGTAATTTTAACTTCAGTTTGGAAGTATTCAAGTAAGTCCTTATAATGGAGATTTGTACACAACATTACCAACATCAAATATACAGTATGGGGTAACAGTAACCTTTTTGCCAAATTAAGATTAAAAAGAGTTTTTAAAGGTGAAGAAATAAATATCATCCTAGAATATTTACATGTTATGTAATACTATAACTGATACAATTAACATACATAAAATCAAGTAAAATATTATTCGTCTGGGGGTCAAAATCAAGGTTAAAGGAAAGGTCAAAGGTCATAGCATTTTAAATTGCTCCAATAATATTTTTTATACATTTTTGAATTATTCCTCTTCGAATTCCTTTTGAATGGTACCAGTTTTCACAAAGAATTGGTTCAACCAGTTTCAGGGCATTGTGCCGTTGAATATGGAAAGGTCACGCCCATTTTTGCCAAAACTAATCAAAAGGGCGGGCCAATAGCTCGAAACCGACGGACGTTTACGCTAATTTTTTTGTTTCATGGAAGGTAATTTAAACTTTTATGTGTACCAAATTTGAGAATTCTGAGACGGTAGGTAGTGTAACCCATTGGGTGAATTGGCAATGAAGATTGTACCACCAAATCATAGCAAATATACCAACTGCAAAAGTTGGCCTACCTACCTCCGTAAACACGTTGATATATCATTCCGTCACAACATCTACATCACCAATATAATAGTTCAGAAACTATAACGCTTTCAAAATAGCCTTTACCTTTTCTAGTAAACTACTAGAAATCAATTTAATTTCACCTTTCACCTTCGCTCATCTCAGCTACTTACATTACTTTCAGAGCTAGTCTCTCTTCACACCATTGCTTTTTTAGGTATGTTTAATATTTTTATGATAATATTGCTAATTTTAAATATGTTTGTTTTAAATCACTAGTTATAAATTCGATCGAATTAATTAATTTTTAACCTGTATTTAATAATATGTTATTTGTTCAATAATGTAAACAAGATTATTCCAGTTTTTTACTGCTATTTCTGTAAAATGTTCTAAAATGATTAATAAACATTTTGAATTGATTGAAATGAAATGCAAAATATATTTTTATAACCATTCATTGGAATAGCAACAACGATGAAATAAGTTAGCATTTTGTATATTGACGGGAGTGACAAAACACTATACATTGAACTTTGGGGGCATGCCACCGGCTACGCCACCACCCCCCACTAGGAGCCCCAATGCTGTGCATAGATGATAAAACAAAATCAAACAAAATAGACTATGAGAAGCATTTCTGATTTTTAATATATTATTTTATGTAGACTCAAAGATGAATTCCTGATGATACCAGCAATTATGCAATGATGCTCCCTCCCCCGCCATTATCTATATATGATAAATACATGTTAGATTCTGAGGTAGGCCTTAATACTATAGAGGTAGCCTACATTGTAACGTACGGTTAGGTAGTTTATTTATTTATTTTTCATTCTATTATTTTTATTAGTGGGAGGTATTTGAAATTGACATCTGGTCTTCTTCCATGATCTCATTCAATGTCTCGAAAATATTTTCTATCTCCAATCGTCTGGGAACGATTTGATAAAAACCCTACTAACTGTCTTTTTTTATAATGCTGACTACATCTAACATCTTGATTCAACTTAATTGATACATTTTAATCATCAAAGACAAAGTCACAAAGTTCAAACAGAAACACTAACAACAGTTAAACAGAATGGCCAGATCTCTACAGTAGAAATTCATTTGGCCTAGATCTAATATTGTTTAATCTCTTGATATTATCCTCTGACACTATATGCATATACCACATCAAGGTCTAGATTTACTAAATTTAACTTTGCTGGAATTATGCCTAAATCTAACGTTAGACAAACAAAAATCACCCAATTTCAACTACGCCCAGGCTAACAGTAACACAATTATAAATACATGGGACAAAGATGGCTGTGATTTGTTACAAGAAAAAGAAAGCAGGAATTGCTTGTATATTTGCCATAAAATTTTATTCTCAAACTCACCTCAGATGTCCAATAAGGGCGCTAGTGTAGTTAAGCATCCACGCGAAATGATCATCAAACTATGTTTTTCGCACTTTATACGTATAGAATTCGAAATAAAAGCATCTTAAATTCATCAATGATTCATTTTGTCTATGTCATCCAAAATTTAGATCACCTTATGACTCAGAAGAAGTTGTTTTTAGCCTCGATTTTGAAGATGTATATCTGGTATTACTCCGGCAACAATGATCTGAAGATAGCGACTAAAATGTCAAATTCACTTGAGGTGTTATGAATATATTGCGCGTATCTTCAAAGGGAGTTAAAAAGAAAAAAATGAAAATTATATCATCATGTTGTCTTCTGTCTATATAAAATATAGTAATGTAATGATTTTGTTTTATCGTTTACTCTCTTAACAACACTAGTCACCTTCAAACCGTTTTTCCCAGGGGGTAAGGAAAGATAATCAGGAGGCAATATTCACTCTAAGATGGCCCGGGACCCCCCCTTTAAAAAGTCCCATTTCAGATAATTAATTCTCCCTCCCGTTTTCACTCTCTCCTTCTTATGTTATTTTTACAGTTTTTTTTTTTTTGCGTTGTATCAGCTTTCCCCCGTATTTCCTATTTTTTTTCATGTTTTTTCTTCAATCCCTTATGTGTTCTTTTGTATGTAAATTTTTTTCTCTACTCCTCTTTCCTATTTTTAGTTATTTTTCTTTTTTTTTTTGGTCTTGTATCCATTCGTTTTTCCTTTCTTTTTCTCTTTTGATGTATTTAATTTTTCTTATATTTCTATTATTCATTGATTCCTCTCCTTTTCTTTAATATCCTTTCATTCTCCTGGGGCCGTACATTTAATGAGTTCCAAGCCCTTGCCATGGGATTGTGCGTGTGCGATAGTGAAAAACGTAACTTAGCATCTTCGTGAAGCGCCTGATTTACACTAATATCTGCTTTTAGAAATTTTTGGCCAAAACCTTACTTGTGAGGTTAAACTGATAAAGGGTATGGTGAAACACTTACAATCCTCAATTTTTTTTATTTTGGAGCGTTACCCAGATTGCGGTGAGTGTACCACTAGTTACCCCAAATGCCCCCCCTAAAAAAAAAATTTTAAATAAAAAGTACAAGCAGAGAGCGTACATTAGTAAAAGACAGAAAGGTGTACCTGAAAATACAAGACTGGAATAAACGAATAATTGAATGATAATAGACAAGTGAAAAAAAGAAAAGATGTAACTAAAAATCAGTTATATAATGGACCCCGAACGTAAACGCCGATTGTTAGATCTCCTTTTGGTTAGATAGTATGCAGGATCCCAGTACCAACCCACCAATTTCATTCCCAAATTAGTTAATGTAGAGATCGAGATATGATTAACGCCTTTATACCTGTCGGGTCTAAACCCCCAAATCATAAACTAAATAGTTTAATCCCATAAGGGGGTAACCTGAATGAACAACTGGGGTGGTGGACCACCCTCCAAGGCGCCGACTTTTTCTCTCCACGAAGCATAGTGCTACTTTGCCCTTAACAGCCCCTGGTAACCTCCCAGAACGCCTATTCATTCCACAATAGGAGAAAACTTTTATGATTGAAATCGGGAAGAAATAATAAAATATTACTGTACAAGAGAAACAAAACACATACAATAACCTCGTTAAAATCTGATATTTTACCCAATAACCCGAATACCCGGAAGACACCTTTAGGTCAATGCACCCCCAAGGATCACCCCTTCCATGTGTTATATCATTATCTAGGCGACACGATTATAGGGGATAAGAAATAATAACCTCCAGATTCAAATGAAATCATCTGTCACATTACGCAAAGTAGTCCTATAACTGCACAAATACTTCTTCATACATCATATACATTTATTTATACTATTTACAATACAGCCTCCTCCTCCAGAAAACCATCTCCTTCTCCGTGATATTCCTAACGATCCTTGTATTTTGAATGTCAAGAAGATTTAGTCCTACTCACATCCCCTTCAGGATTATGAATATTCTAGTAATTCAATCAAATTTATTCATCGAGTTGTCTTTGATTTCATAGGAACAGAATGATGTTATACTATTATGATTATCATACCATCTAGCTAATTATCAATCTTTAGCCACCACATACTTATACTCGAACAACATTTAGCCGGATACACAATTATACTTAAATATCTACATGTACTCTAGCTTTCCTAAGGATCTTATTTCAGTTTTCAGCTCTCCCAGTAAGGCACGAGACCGAAATCTCTATAACGCCAACAGGTGACGTGCGACTTTAAACACCAAGCAGCTACATTACCATTCCCGCGCAATAGTTACCCTAGAATGAACTGTCATGATTCTCCCGCCTTTTTTTATTCGTATTCTTGTGTCGTACAGTAAAATTTATATCTCTATTTCTTTTTTTTATCTTCTCTCTCACATCATTATCACGCGACATATGCCTTCCACCTCTCCAATACCTACCTATATTTTCTTTCTTATGTGTAATACTACCAAGTATTTGATTAGATAAGTAAGAGATATTAAAATAACCACGACTAACTTTCACAAGCAATGTTCACTTCATCATATTACATTTCAGACAAGCTCTAGACCCGCACCTGTCTTTAGCATGCCCATTTCGCGGTGGACATATATCGACAGTCCCAGCATGACGGATCTTTTAAGTGCATCCCCAAGACCACCGATAACAGATTTTGACGTTACTTTACGGAGAGATAGGATAAATCGCAATACAAAAGCTAACATAATAGTTTTTGCAATAATAGTAACATTTTTAATCAATATGAATAGATTCCTGTAAACCTCATATGCGTGTGACCCTTTACCCTTACATTTTACACATAAACAAATGCCTGCGTCCGGAGCACCCTTTAGCTCCTCGCCTGAGAATTAGTTCAAAGTAATTAGAAGTGACATAACTATTCCCTAAAAATCCCCTCAATCTTTTCCACTCCGACCGCTAGAATCTGGCGCCAAATTAAAAATGCAATTCCTGTTTTAGGAGCGAATAGGCCCACCCCGGCCGCTAAATTATAATGAATCCCCAATTTTCAATCCTCTCTATGTGACACCTGTGTTCTTATCTCGGTCACACATTAGATGTCTGCAGTACAAGAGATATGCCACGCCACCTAAACTCCATCCCTATACTCTTGCAGATCATTAGCGAGTCACACTCAGAAAACGTGACCATAGTTAAATACCCCAAGTATACCACCCAATATATCCCTCAACACAACCGTGCCGAAAAACCACCTTCTTGCATTCACACCCCAAGGCCTACTTCCACTATCCTGACCAAGCCCACTTCATATTGATGACCTCCTTTATGGACTGTTGTGCGCGTATTTATTAATTACTTATAGCCTTCTAAAATAAAATAAAAGAGCGATAGAAGAAAGAGTTTTTTATTCTAGCCATGACCAGGTCATCATCAATAAGAGTATATGTAGGCCCGAAGAGAGAGATGGCTTGGCGAGTAACGAGCGTCGTAGTATGGCGTTAAGCTCATAACGATACAATAAAAACAGCCCGTAATCCCCTACTACTATTGCCACCCTACCCTCTCCCTTGCCTGATCCACAGCCCAAACTCTCACCTCCCACAGGTGAGCGTCTAATTTTGACTTATTTTCATCATCCCCCCGGCCCCCCAACCTCAAAAAAGGGAAAGAGAGCGGTCCGGAGCGTGATTCTTTAGTACATACCAATGACCAGAAGCACCCGGAATCTTTCACCGCCCCCCCACACCCTCCCCCCCTGCGCCCATACCACTCCTCTTTCCCACCCTATTCGATCTAACATCTTTCAATACTATTTTCACACCTACACCCTCCTCAAAAAAGCGAGGTGCGGGAAACAGACTGTTAGTTTCTAAATTTGAGAGTTATCATTAAAAGTACTGCGATGAAAAGATAGGAGAAAGTTCGAACTTGTATCTATGCGAGGTATCGGGGAGCTTTGTTATTTCAGGATAAAAAATACAGAGAAAGGCCCTCAAGCTGGCCTCTGAGGCACATCCCCTCCTCCCTCCGCTCCGGATTACTTTTCCAAACCATTTAATATCACTTATGAGTAGTCTAAATAATAAAAGAAAAAAAAAAAGTTGAAAATTATCATTGAAGTAGGGACGGAGCGGGCTCCGGTGGGGCTGTTTATGATAAAATAAATAAGCCAGAACCCCCAACCACAACCACTTCCTCCCTTCTCGATCAAAACAACTACCAATATTCATTTTCAAGCTAAAAAAAGTGGAAAAGAAGTTTATCCTGAAAGTACAATCATTAAAGGAAGAAGAGAATAGAGAGATGAGAGGGTGGGGAATCCGGTGGCATTTTCTTAAAATTGCCAGAATAAGCCATTGCCCCAAACCCCAACACACCTTCCTCTTCCTCTCAACTTCTATAACAATTCAAATAAATAATTTACTCAATAAGTTCCCCGAAAAAAATAAAATAACATAAAAGATTTTCACTAAAAGTTTACCTATTGAAGTGGTTAGAGAACGAGTTGCTGCATGAAAAAGGAGTCGCTCACGTCCCAGGGTTGGGGGACTGTGCTTACCACAAGAAGAAAAAGACAATACAGTTCTCTTGATATGGATCTTTCTGGAACCCCCCACTTCATCCCCGACACCGTCCCCTTTTACACAACGATCCTCATACATTCAAAATAATTACTCAAAGCACTTAAAAAAAGAAGAAAACCAAATTTTTCTTTAAATTAATCCATTGAAAGTGGGAGAGACAAGGTTACGGCAGGGGGGGTGGCGCGTTAAAATATCATATAACTTGGCCCCCATACCCTAACCCCCCTCCTGCTTACCCTCGATCCTAAATATCATCTATTAATCCTTAAAAAAGGGTGGGAAAGAAAAAAGAAAAATAAAGATTCATTTTCCTACAAGAACTATTCCTTAATTCAGATAGTAAAGAAAAGTGGGCCGGGGGGCGATCGGCGTTTAAAATAAACATAACCCCCCAGCACAACTTAAAACCCCGCCCCCTCATCACTCCGTCCTTCCCTCATTCTCACCATTTCATATATAATATTTCTAAAAATAGCCAGCCCTAAATATTAAAATAAAATAAAAAAGAAATCCGATCCTAAGTAAACATCTAATAGATGGGGAGAGCAATAATTGTGTCTCTTATCTCTACTATATTTTTTCATCTGTATGATGCGTGTGCGATAAAAACTACTCTATATACTAGCCCCCCCCCCCCATCCACTAACATCTCCCTACCCCCCCTAATCCCATTCCAATTCTTTATCTATGAAGTAGGGAAGATGGGGCGGTAGCGTTTTGAAACAATAAGCCCCCCACCCCCCCCCCGCCCCACCCATTCCTCTCTCCTTCCCTCTAATCTCAACATTCATATCATTTTCAAGTCTAATAAAAAGGGAAGAAATGAGCTTTTTATTTCCTCAGGTAATAATTCATTAATAGGGAAAGAGAGAAGATAGAGAGAGGGGACGGATCGGGGCGGGGCGTTTTAAATACAATTTGCATCAGCCAGCCCAAACCCCACCTCCTCCTCTTTCTTCGATCTCCTTAACATTCAAATTTTTTTCAAAAGCACAAAAAAAAACTCAAAACAAAAAAACAAAAGTTTCTTTCCTATAAAGAAAATACGCATAATGCAAGGGAGAGAGAGAGCGAGGGCACGTTTAAAAACCAATACTATAAGCTCGAATCCCCCCACTATCCCCTCCAATAAACTCCTCCCTCCCCGATTCTCAATACTTCAAATAATTAATTCTCAAAAGTCTTTAAAAAAAAATATAAAAATAAAATTTTTCCTATAAAGCTTTAATCTATCTAGTCGGGATAGAAAGGAGGCACGCGCAGGGACTGGATGCATCTGAAACCCAAACCATAAACATTAGCTACCCATCAAAATCCCTCACCCGTCCACCTCTCCATCATTTCGTACAAACATTCATCTAATCATTTCAAACAGGTTCTAAAAAAAAAAAATAGAACAAAACAAAAAGAGTTTTCCTTTGAAAGTTTATTCATACAAAAGGTAGGGAGAGAGGGGGGGGGGCGAAACTGGCCCGTTACCAAAGAAAAAAAAAAATCGCCCCGAACCCCTTCCCGCAACCACTTTCCTCCCTCGATACTCAACATGTTATATCTTTCATCAAGAAAAGAAAAAGAAAGTCGTCTTTTCCCTAATAAGTTATCATTTTTATCAGTTTATTGAAATTCATTATTATATTTAATCTCAGCTCTACCTTACCAGTGGTGAACCCTCAGTGTTATCCAACATCTGTTTATAAATCTCAGAGTCATTGTAAAAAGTAGGGAGAAAGCGGTTCGGGCGAACTGTGGCGTATAAACATAGCCCAAACCCCAATCTCCTCAGCCTCCTCATCATCTCAACATTTCAAAAATTTCAGAAGTCTTCACAAAAAATGGGCGCAGTAATAATCCTTTATGAAAAATTACATCATTTAGGGGAGAGTAAGAGATACGGGTAACGGCGCGTTTTAAAACAATAAAAAGAGAAGAGACCCAGAACGGGCCTGTTTTAAATACAAAAAAAGAGATCCCGCGATCAAGACCGAAACCCGTACCCCTTTACCCCAAGCTAGCTCCTATCTTCTATCATTCCACACATTCTCACATTTAATATTGATATTTGAATTGAATAATTGAAATGAATCGATTATGTCATAATGCCACAAGGTAAATAAGTCCCAAACAGTTTATAAGCTACTTATATTGAAAGTGACACTCGTTGATCTAGAAATACAAATTTCAGAAAATGATCAAACATAAATCGCAAACACTTACACGAACAATAAAAATACACAATTATAAACTCTTCAAATATTTCAATAAAATACAGTGCACAATTCAACAATAAACCACATATAAACTAAACATTTGCGAAACACTGAACATTAAGAACCTACATACACTTAAGTAAAATCACTTTGTAAAACACTATCTTTGTATTACCATCCGTAACAACACAAGTTTGAATAAATTTTTTTTCTTCCATAGGTGCAACAGAAAGGGGTGGAAAATTATTTATCCTCTTGATGAGAGGTACATTCATAAAAAGTAGGAGTTGCTAGCGAATGAGAGAGCAAGAAAGATGAGCGCGGGCGTGTCAGGCTTTAAAAATAACAATAACGAAAGCCAGCCCTAACCACCCCTCCTTCGCCTTCGACTCACATATTAAGAGAGATAATTTTTCAAATACTTAAAAAGGAAATAAAACAAGTTTTCCTGTACTAAGTTAATCGTTAAATAGAGTGTAAAAGAGAGGGCGTGGCGGGTTGGCAGTTTGTAAATACAAAAACCACAAACCTCCCGTAACCCCCACCCTCCCTTTCCCAATCTCCTTTTCCCCCGATAGCTTATACATACATATTATTTTTACTTTCCAAACCTTAAAAAGGCGTAGTAGAGAAAGAATTTCCGTACGTGAAAGTTTATCCGAGTTGAATTGGGAGAGAGCGGCTGGCGAAGTAGGGTTCTTTATCACAAGCCCCCGACCCCACCGCCCCCGTCCCCCATAACCTCAAACTCCCTTCCCCCCCCCGCTAAATTCCTCAACCATTTACAAGTATTCGAGTTTTTCCGTTTCCGTACTTAAAATGAAATAAGGGTGAAAATATGAGAGTTAATCCTATGAAAAGATTATATCCATCAAAAGTTAATAAAAAAGATGCGCAAGATAGAAGATAGCCAAGGGATGAGGCGGGACATATTTCTTAAATTACAAAATAGCATATAACCCCACCCCCCACCCTCCTCACTCCCTATTATCCTTTCGATAATATCCAATTCATTTCCATATTTTTTTATATAAATAGCCACTCTAAAAAAAAAAAAAAAAAAAACAAAGCTTTTCCTTATAAAATACAGTAACATTAAAGTGGGAGATCAAAAGAGGGCAGTGCGTATCGGTTACGCCGCGAGGGGTCCGGCATTTAAAAACCAAATGATCAATACACGATTAAAACTCTTCCATATACCTCGCCAGGGGATTTCAAGTTTTTCTTATTGTTTATATATTCCCAACACATAACAGATAACCCCCCTCGCCTACCAAACACCCCACAATATCATCCCTCCTACCCATCGACTCAAATCGATTCACATATAATTTCTTTAATGAACACAAAAAGATAGATAACTAAAAAACAAACCAATGTTTTATGGACGCTAAACAGAGCCTAAACATCATGTTAATAGACCCATCCAGTGGGCGAATACTCGATGTGCGAAGGGACAAGTTCGGGCAGTGCAGTGCGATCCCGTTCGACGAGATCTATTGGCTCACAGTCTTACTAAATACGAAACACATCTTCTAAGGCCACTTTGAACAATACCACCTCCATTATCCCCACCCATATGCCAACTTCAGCTCTCCATCGCCCGCCCGAATACTTATCAAAACAATTTCATTCTTTTATATCCTTTCCGTGTTCTAAAAATAAAGGTGCGGACAATCTTGAGAGTTAAATCAATGATATGTAAAAGTAGTCACGCGACGGGAGGCACGAGGGTTCTAAATTACAATTAACA
This sequence comes from Paracentrotus lividus, assembly GCA_940671915.1. Classification (NCBI taxonomy): domain Eukaryota; kingdom Metazoa; phylum Echinodermata; class Echinoidea; order Camarodonta; family Echinidae; genus Paracentrotus; species Paracentrotus lividus. The sequence goes on along the minus strand of CALNVZ010000393.1, from coordinate 11,131 downwards.
AACCGCACCTATCTAGACTTAACTATATCACTCTAAGACACATAAAAAGAACCAATTTATCTAACATCACATACACTATTCATCAACATGATTTAATACACACTACAATCTACAATCTATTCACAACATATATCTATCAACCCAGATAATTCCATTCAAACACAAACCTCTACCACAACCATTCTCAGCACAACTATATCCCATTTATAAAGCCATATATTTCATCAAACCAGTCTTAAAGTAATCATAACTATAATTCATTCAAAACATTTATCATTGAAAACATACATCTATCAAACATTATTCTTTCAATCACTATAGTCATACAATCATTATTATTATCAAACATAATCATCAAAACTCATTTACTATCTACAAAACACCATATTACTTTCACACGAGCGAGACTTTTTTCATCAAACACTTATTCATCATAAAACAAATATCTTACAAAATATCAATATTCCAAACATAGAATCTATTAACATATCATATTATCCAAAACATAACATTCTATTCAACATATATTCATCAAAAAGTATCTATCAACATACACTATCAACATATATCACAAACACATATATTCATCAAAACATCTCTTCTATCTTCCCTTTCATCCCAAATCCATAAAAAACCCCATATATTCAAACATATAATTCATCAAACATTATAGTATCAATAACAATTCATTCAAACAATTTATTCAGTGAAACTATACCATATTCTCATCAAACCATATTCTGCTGCTAAAACATATAATCATCATAATCGAGATAATCTTTACTCTAAACCATAACATATATACAGAAACTTGTAATCATCAATAACAATACATCTATCCTAAACATATTATATTCATCAAATAATTTCATCAACATTTTATTCATTCAAACATATTATTCATTCAAACTTATATATATTATCAACATTACATCTATTCATCATACCATCTCATTAAACATATTTCTTCATCAAAGCGATTATAAGGGTAGACAAAACAGTGTGGCGTCGCTCTGGTAGTGTCTAAAAAAGGTGGGAAAAGAGTTTTTCCTTATTACAATGCATAGTAAAGTAAATTATTAAAGTATTGAATCGAGAAAATGTAGCATTTGCGGGCGTGCATTTATCTCTCTGATTTCAATATTCAGAACTCTCTCTCTTCCTCTCTCCTCGAGTCTTCAACATTTAAATCATATAATACGAAGTCTTTCATACCAAAGAGAGATAAGTGTTGGAAAGATCGAAGGAAGGAAACAGCGCCAGAAGAACAGGGCGGGTTCGTGGGCGTTCATAATACATTAACGCTTTCGCGCCCTCACTCTCTACTTACCTCTTCTTTAACATAGGAATCTTATAATACTTGAAGAAATATTATGAAAATGATGTATGCATCTAGCGAATCAGTTAGATGTCTGAGGAGCAGGGGGAGGGTAGGATTCATTTGAGTAATAAAAATACTAAAAATAGCATTATCAGGTGCATTATTTATAAAAGACAGCCCCACACTCCGACGCCCCTCTCATCCCGCTAAACTCAATGATTCTAACATTCTATGGATTAAACTTCCTTTTTATTACTATTTTCTTTTATAACATTGTTAAAATGATCATAGAAATTAGAGAACAGAGATTAACTAAGTATGAGAATCGGGGGCTCTTGGGAATATATTGCTATTTCACAGCCCGCTACCACGCACACAGTTTCTCTCTCTCTCTCCCACTTCATATGAAAACAATATTTTTTATTTTTTTCTTTATTTTCTCCATAACGGTAAAACTCTTTCTTTTTTCCTTCTTATCTATTACTGTGAAATTTATATTATTAATATTCGAGAAGAACAGAGCGCGGGCGTAGTAATTTGTATTAAATACGAGCACCCCCACCCCTCTATCTCCCGACTTCAATGACAAACTGTTCATAGTAAAAACCTTTCTTTTCTTATTTCTCTTATAGTAGACTTTACTATATAATATTAAAGAATATTTAGATAAAGGAAGTAGGACGAGAATTCGGGGCTATCTTCTATGTTGTTCTTTATTACACCTCCCCAACTTCCTCACACTCTTTTCCATTAATTGATCTACTTTTACAGGATTTTTTTTCTTTTTTTTTTCTTTTTTTATTATTAGCTATAAATAATTATATGTAATGTTAGAATCGGTGAAAGAGCGAGGTTAGGAAATTCCGCTGCTATATGTGAATATTAATAACTCCAACCCGTCCCTCTCCCCTCATAACCAAAACAAACTCTTTCTTCCTCTCCTCTCTTTTTTTTATACCCCTCAATTACAAAATAAATACTGTTAAATTCGTATTCACTACGAAAGTGTTCTAATTTCTCAACAGTCCTTGTTAGCCAGCCACCACTTAAATATGCTATCGCGTTAGTGGATCCAACATATATAACACTGTATGTATGCGGATGTTATCCCACAATAAATGGCAAAACGTTGTTCTTCCCGCTAATACTGCATATCATAAACTCTCATTGGCTTATATCCTACAAAATAAGGAAATTTCTTTGCTTTTTCCCATAATGGTCTGTCCAATGCAATTATGCCTACAATTTCTGAAAAAAGTCCGCTTCGACTCTCTGACACATGATTAACACGAAGGTAAAAACAATCAAAAAATATAAATTTAATTTTATGAAAAAAATAGAAAACAATCAACTTCTACATTTAAAACCCTTAACGAGGAAATTATTACTAATTAACATAATAACCAAATCGCGTAGGAAATTCACACTATCCTTAATTTGATACCCACACTTCATGTATTTAAAACTATTCTGTCAACCATGTAGTGGTCATAAATTTACAAATCTTGTAAAGAAAAGGACGCTATTTTGGCCCCACCTAATGCCGAACCCTCCTGCACGCTATCTGAACGAGTTGTCCGCGCCCTTTAAGCGATGTTGTTAGGCGTCCATACAACCTCATCCTCAAATAAATAGGACCACAACTTTACTACTCGACACTCACATATGTCATCCCACCCCTACTTGCTCCCTATTTAATACCACCTCCGATACTCAAATCCAACAACATATATTCATCAAAATACATCTAATCCAGAATCTACTAAGGTTATTATCAAAACATATATCACCATCTTACCAGATCAACATCTCATTCAAAGCTATCTCTTTCAGTGCTGATTCATAACCCATATGTAGTGTCGAGTCAAACATAAATCATCAAACAATATCATCAAAAACATAATATTATATTCAAACAATACTATACTACGTTCAAACAATAATCATGGTTTGATACTATTATTATCACTAAACATCTTAGTTAATCCAAACAATGACATGCTTACAAATATCAATCATCAAACACTTTATTACTCAAAACACTACCATTATACAAAATATCATCTAAACAATCATTCATAAAACTACTCATCTATCAAAACATACATCTAATACAAACAACATCTGTTCAAACAAATATCATGAAATTCCATATATTAAGTACAAAAGGCGCGGCGAGTCTAAGAAAAAAAAGTTGGCGGAAAGATTTTCCTTATACTGCAGATAGAAGCTTAATCTTTAAAGAATGATTTGAGAGAGAGTGCGGCAGGCAGGAGGGGTGAACATATACAATAAACATTTCGCCCTCCCTCACATCCTTCCGCCTAGATCGTCATACAATTTAATCAATACTAATATTTACAAAGTCTAAACCAGAGAGGAGTATACTGATACGAAACTAGGACACGGGCCAGGTAATGATTAAAGCTAGCGGGGGTTTCTGGACATTATTATTTAGTGTAATTTAACCCCCTATCCCCGCACCTCTGCTCTCCCCCTACTTTAATGATTTTTACAAACTGAAAATTATTAATCACTGAGATTCGAGGAAACAGAACAGAAGGACCAGCGAGGGAGGAGGTGGCAGTTGTTCTAAAAGCTAAAAGATTTTCGGGCGTACTAGAATTGTAGTTAAAGCCCACCACCCCCACCCCCTCTCTCCCTACTTCAATGATAAAAACTATCTTAAACTCTTTTTATTATCTATCTTTTAGCAGACTTGTTAACAATGATATTGAAACAATGTCAGAGACTCGACAGGGTAAGGGCGAATAAGATAACGTGCATAAGTTACAGTAATAGGTGAGAGAACGATCACGTTTAACGTTCGGACAATATCTATTTAAGATTATCAACACAAGCCCTCCCCCCCATCTCTCCTCTCCCTACCTCTACTATGAATCACATCTGATACTTCCATTATCTGGATTAAAATACTCTCTTTTTATAACTTTTTCTACATAATACTTGTTTTGCAAAATATACTCAAAATGTTGTATTCGAACGGAAGAGTTAGGAGAACACGCGTCCATGGGCGGCTATACTGAATTGTATTTAAAAGCGATCCCGCCGTCCACCCACGCCCCCAACAACTCAAAACACTCGCCTATCTCGACCGATCAATTCATATGATAACACATTTCATTTATAGGTATACATCTCTTTATTATTATTTTCTCTTTTTTTATAACCTGTTTAAATCAATCATTGAAATTATTGATCAATTATGAGGTAAGAGAGGTGATTTGAAGAGCTATATTCAGCTGGGCTAGTTGTCTATGTGCTGCATTTTAATCGCCCCCACGCCCTCGCCCCCCCGCCCCCCCTCTCTCCTCTCTCCCACCCTTTAATAATTACTTTCTACTCAGATTTTGTTCTTTTAAACTTCTTGAAATAATACTAATGTAATTCAGTATCAGAAGCGAAGAGGTAGTGGCTGGTATACGTTTCAGGTGCTCCTATATTTTATTCGTTGATTAAAGCGCCCCCCCCTCCCCCTCTCTCTATCACATTCTAAAGATAACATGTCATACGGAAAAAATTCTTTCCTCTCTCTTCATCTTACCAATTCAACGCATAAATACTCTTTTAGACTTTCGAAAAAAAAGATTATTCCAAATGACATAGAGGAGGTGCCATCGTGCTTATGTTATTATTTCAGAGCCCTCCCACCCGCCCACTTTCTCTCCTCCCACCCATAATTATTAACTTAAATCAGAATAAACTCTCTTCTTTTTTTTTGAGATACCGTAAAACCGATATTCGCGGAAATATCAGCATCATGAGAACTTGCATTGGGTGTGGTGACGGAATTTATTGTTTTCTTCAATAACGCCCCCGCTCCTTCCATCATGCTTTTCTCTCTACTTTTAATTATTTTAATTTTTTTAAATTTTCATAGGAAAAACCTTTCTTTTTTTCTTCTTTTTTTTTTGACTTGTTGAAATTATATAAATTCCCTTTTCGAGAGAGTCGATGTCTATATGTTGTTAGAAACCTGCCAAGGCCAACCCTTACTTAAAACCGCCCCCCCTTCCCGACTTCAATGATACAATTCAAAGGTAAAACTTCTTTTTTTCTTTTCTTTCTCTTTTTTTTATAACTAGAAGAATGATAATTGAGAATATTAGATTAAGGAAGGAGACCGATGTATTGGACTATGTTGTATTATTTTAACCGGGCCCGCCTGCCCCATCATCCCATCTTTAAATGGATTACTTTTACAGGAAAACTGTTCTTTTTAAGGGCTTTGAAATAATAATCATTGAAATGTTAAGATCGAGGGGAAAGAGGAGGGCAGACTTTTTTCGTGCTATTATCTTATTGTAATTAAACGCCCCCCGCCCGCTCCCCTTCTCTCTATCTACTTTAATGATTAACGTGCATAGAAAATTCTACACATAACTTTAACGATTAACTTTTAGAGAAAAAACACTCTTTTTTTCTTTTTAGACTTTTGAAAATAGATATTCAAATGAAGGAGGAGGGGTCGGCTAATGTGCATTAGTATTTTCAAAAGCCCGCCTCGGTATCTCTCTCTCTCCCTCCCTACTTTAATGAAACCAATTTGTTTAATTTTTTTTTCAAGGGAAAACTTCTTTTTTGTTTTCCTTTTTTTAAGACTGTGATCAAATTATATTAAATGTTGTGATCACACGGAGATGAAGTCGAGAACTGTGTAATTTATTTAAAGAGCCCCGCCCACCTACCCTCCCTCCCCCAATCCTTCAATGATAACTTTTAGAGACAAACGTTTTTCTTTTTTTAGACCTTTGGAAAATTACTAATTCAAATGTTCTGACGATCGAGGAAAGGAGGAGGACGTCGCTTGTCGGGTATGGTATTGTATTATTTAAGAGCATCCGCGCTCCCCTCTCTCTCCCCTTAATATTAATTTTTCTACAGGATCTTTTTTTTAATATTCATTATTAGTATTTCTTTGTTTTTATCTTCTCTCTCTTCTCCTCTTTTTTTTATCTTAATGTATTTCTTTTCTTCTATCTTTTCTCCCCTTACATTCTGTTATTTCTATTACTTTATTTGTTTTATATTTTCTTTCCTCTTAATCTTTCTATTTTCTTATGATATTTCTTTTTTTAATCCAGTCCTCTTGTTCTCTATTTCTTTTACTTATTCTTTGTTTATCTTTCTTTCCCTCTTTTCTCCGTATTTCTATATGTATTTCTTTGTTTTATCTTTCTTCTCTCTCTCTTCCGTTTAATCTTATGTATTTTTGTTTCTACTTTCTTCCTCTTCTCTTGTTTCTTATCTTATGTTTCTTTGTTTGTGTCTATCTTCTCTTCCTACTATCTCTTAGTATTTCCTTGTTTTTACCTTTCTTCCTCTTTCTCTTGCTTATTTCTAATGTATGCTTTGTTTTATCATCCTCTTGTCTCCGTTATTCTTTATGTAGTTTCCTTTGTTTTATCAGGTCCTTCTTGTCTTGCACCCGTTCATTTCTTATTATTTCCTTGTTTTTATTTTCTTCCCTTGCTCTTCTCCGTATAAAATTTTTACTTATGATATTCATCTTGCTTTACTCTTTCTTCTCCTCTTCTCCTTTCCGTTATTCTTATGCAATTTCTTGTTACCTTTCTTCCATCTTATCTTTCTTTATATTCATAATGTATATCTTTGTATTTTATCTCTTCCTCTTCTCCTTTTTATATTTTTATCGTAATTTTCTTTGTTTTACCCTTATTTCCTCTTATCTCCCGTTAATTTATGTATTCTTTGTTTTTAATTTTCTCTCCTCTTCTCTATTCTGTTTCTTTATGTATTTCTTTTTCTACCTTCTTCCTCATTGTTCTGTATCTTAGGTAATCTTGTTTGTTTAATCTGTCTCTACTCTACTCTTCTGTTATATCTTACTGTACTTTCTTTTTACTTTTACCTCCTTTCTTCTCTTACTACTTCTGTTATTTTTATTATTTCTTTGTTTTTAATTCTTCTTCCCTCTTCTTCTGATTATCTTGTGATCATTTCATTTTCAATTTTCCTTCCTCTTCTCTATCCGTTATTTCTTATGATTTCATTTTCTATTTAATCAATCCTCTTCTCTTCTTACTTCCTTATTCGAATAAGTTTTACTAAATCAATTATACTCTACATCTATGTTTTGTATTCTAATGTTATCTCTTCTTACCTCTTCTTATCCTGATTTTTTCTTATGATTCTTTTGTTTTATCTCTTTCCCTTTCCTCTTCTGTTATTTCTATGTATCTGTTAATTTTTCCTCTCTGTATTTCTTATTATCTTTGTTTTTACTTTTCTTCCTCTTGTCTTCTGTATTTCTTATGTATCTTTTTTTTATCTTTCTCGACTCTTCTCTTCTGTTATTCTTAGTATTCTTGTTTTTACGCTCTTTCCTCCCTATCTTCTGTCTATTATTTAATGATTCTTTGTTTCTTATCGTTCCTCTGTCGTTCCGATTATCTATATATGTATTCTTAGTTTTAATTCCTTTCCTCTTCTCCTCTCTTTTTATATCTTAGTTTTATATAAAAGTCACTCTATGGTCCTTCCCTATTATACATTATGTATATTATCGTTTAATTTTCTTCCTCTCTGCTTCATTGTTTATTTTTATGTCCATCTTTAGTTTATCTTCTTTCCTCTATATTCCGTTATTTTATATGTTATTTCTTCTGATTTTAATTCTCTTCTTCCTTTCTCGTCTTTTCTTCATGTATTTTTTGTTTTTACCTTTTTCTCTCTTCTCTTCTGTTGATTTGCATATGTATTCTGTTGTTTTTATTCCTTCTCTTCTCTCTCTGATATTTTCTTATGTATTTTCTTTGTTTACTTATCAATTCCTCTTTTCTTTACCGTCATTCTTATGTATCGTTGTATTTTTACTTTTCTTCCTCTTCTCTCATGTTATTCTTATGATATCCTTTGTTATCTTCTCTCCCTTTCTCTGTTATCCTATGCTATTCTTGTTCTACCTCTTCTTTCCTCTTTCTTCCCGTATATTATTACTATAGTATTCTTATTTTATCTATTCTATCTTCTTATGATCTCTTCTAGTTAATAATTTGAATATGATGTATAATTCTTTGTTTTTTACTTTCTCTCCTACTTCTCTATCTGTCTATTAATTTATTCAATATTCTTGTTCTTAACCTTTCTTTTCTATCTTCTGTTATTTCTTATGTAATCTTTTTACCTTTCTTTCCTCTTAATCTCTGTTATTTTTAATGTAATCTTGTTTTTATCTTTCTCTCCTCTTCTCTTATTATTTTTTTATAATGTATTTCTTCTTTTTTACCTTCTTTCCTCTTCTCTTTCTTTTTTCTTATGTATTTCTTTGTTTTATATTTCTTCCTCTTTTTTTCCCTCTTCCGCTTAATGAAAAAGACGGGGCTTATAATTTTTTGAAAAAAAAATCTGAATTAATCATAATTTCACTTTATAAAGTAGCTTTTCAATTCGAAGATACCATAACAAGTTTTTATCGGTATGTTCAGCAGATTCTGGCTAGGGCTAAAACACTAAAAAATTTGAGCGATAACTTCAGTTTGACAGCACATAGAGTTTGTACACACACAAAATCAGAGAACACCCTTCAGAAAAGAAGCTTAATTTCATATTTATAAAGTGGCTATCAGATTCAAATTTTGTGAGTGATTTTGCAACATAATGGTGATTCCTCCTGTACATTTTGTGCCGCACGTAATATTTAATGTTAAAATTTAAATTGTTAAAATGACGAATTTTCTTGAATGCTTAACTACACTAGCGCCCCAATAAGATGAAGCCAAGGGACCAGAGGAAGTAAGAAAAAATTAAACTTTAATTTCATTGGTGAGCAGTCTACGGTGCAGTGCGAGTTGATGATCCAAGCAAAATGCGATTACGTAACCGGTACGGTAACGTTTACAGTATTGGCAGAAAGTTTTCTCAATCGCCCTTCCAGCCCCTTCTAGTATATTTTATCAGGTTGGGTTTGGATACTTCAGGCAAAGTAAACTAGGAAGTAAAGAATTGGGGGGTGGGGGGACTATGTCTACCAATGCACAGGAGACCTAGTTCATGTGCGACAATTCAGCTGGGGTGCTTGGGAGGGCTAGGTGGAGGGTGCCTTTGTTCCCCTTCTTGTTTTACTTTCTTCTTCTTCTTCTTCTTCTTTTTTTAATTTCCCGAAAGAAGCGAAACAAGATGTGGGCTAATAATAGGTTTTTTTAAAATTTATTTATTTATCTAGACCTGGGTTGATTATCCAGTTAATAGATAATTCATGGTTGCTTATCTCAAGTTCATAAGTTGATTTCCTTCTAAATTTTTATGTTTTACATACGGTATCCCTTTTTCCATATTTAAAAAAAAATTAAAAAAAATGACGCAACAACAAGAACAAAATCAGCTACATTGACATGAAAACATGTCTCATTTTCAATGATTTACTTTATGCCAAATATGACATTGATTTAAGTTGGCCAAATTACTGTGGGAATCATGAGGCCCTAAGGCGGTTCAATTAAAAATAATAGGCCTATAAAATTATGATTTTACTATATTCATGAATGAATAACTGATTGAAGCCATTGTAGCTAATCTGAAATAGGTAGGTTGACCGATTATAATCCTAATTAAACCCTAGCCAGAGCTCTCCATCCAAGCTAACTAGATTTAGCTTACAAATTCAAACCTTTAAATATATTTGGAAAATATTTATAAGAAATGTAACAAGAATTACCTATAATCTCCATTTTTCATACATCTTAAATGATAACCCGGTATTCTGATTCATTATTTAAACATAAATCCGTTGATTTGTAATCCATAATCTAAATTATTGCGTTAATAATACAACCTATTTGCTTTAATGGGTCTGTTTTTCTAAACTACATTAAGCAATTTAAGTGTATAGAGGGCGGTGTTTAGTTAATTTTGAAAAAAAATAATTTTTGCCTATATTCACTGCATTATATTGAGAAAATAAGGCATGTGATAATTAAAAACTTGACTTATTCAAATACTTCATATTCAAATCTTATTTTATAGATATTCAGGACGTGATGAAATAAAGCAATATAAAAATGCCAACCTTTCCAAAAGACCCTTCTTTACTTTTTTCCGAAAAAACGCAAAAGGTTGATTCAGTTTACGCGTTTCAAACTCAGATAAAATCAATAAAAATGAGTTTTGTTGAATGAAATCTTCGGATGACATGGTTGAATACATACTTCATTATTTTCATTCATCATGAACCATTTTTATTCCTGGAAAATACCGCACACGAAGTCAGATTAAAAGCTTATTTATAAGTTTTTCAAAAATACAATTTTGAAATAACGCAAACATTAGCCCTAAAAAATATTTATTAAAAAAAAATGAACACCCTAAATCAGATGAAACTTTTGAAATACACACATGAGAAAGTCCTCTTTCAGATAAAAACAGAAATAGGACTATAAATAGTGTTAGTTTGGAAATATATCGAATTTACTCGAAAGATAGAATTCCATTATTCTTTAAAATTCGTTTTATCGTAAAATCAAGATAACGCATAAAAAGCTGAGTATGGGGTCAGACTTATTAGGATTCGAGGGGATCTTTTTTGGTCGATTTTGAAGAGCGAATAAAAGTGGATGTCAGCGAATTGTTAAAAAATGGAAGGGAATGACAATAAGCTCTCAGAATATCATTTACTCTCTCATTTTAAACAAAAAACGGCTTGGAAAGAGCTATTTACGTGCTACTCTACTTTACAAGTGAATAAAACGCGAGCGAGAGCGAACTCTACTTTACAAATTAGAGAGAGAGAGGGAGAGAGAGAGAGAGAGAGAGAGATGGAAATAAAGACAC
>CALNVZ010000391.1:66557-105090 GCA_940671915.1 Paracentrotus lividus | reverse complement strand
CTTTAAAGCTTGTCCGTCCATTTACGGACTAGGTTAGGTTTTCAGTGACGGGTTGCTTTTTTTTAAGTCTGATCCCTATTTAAAGATCTCTTAATGAATGTATTTAATTTTCTTATACCATGGCCTAAGATGAAAATGAAATGAAAATAATTTTTTTCATATTGTAAAATTATAGAATTTATGCTGTACATTGATATAAATAATTGCTGTGGTTTCCTTCAAAGCGCGAAGTTATGAGCGTCATAACAACATCCAAACTTTGAACGCGATTATCTCCAGAACTGGTTTTGGGAACTCGGCGAGGTGTAGGACGGTTCGTAAAATCACTGACGATATGTAAGTGTACAAAATATGTCTTGGGTTGGTTGGATGGGCTTGTTTGGTTGGCTGGATGGGCTTGAATTGAATTGAATTTATTGACATATTATATCACTTTAGTGTACAAAATATTTTAATTTGGTTGGTTTGAGTTGAAACTATTGACACTATAGTGTAAGTGTACAAATACTTCATTTTTGGTTGGTTGGATGGGCTTGTTTGGTTGGCTGAATGGGCTTGAATTGAATTTAATTTATTGATAATATATTTAAGTGTACAAAATATTTTAAATTGGTTGGTTGGACGGGCTTGTTTGGTCGGCTGGACGGGTCTTAATTGAATTCAATTTATTGACACTATTTATCTTGTAAGTGTACAAAATATTCCGATTGGTTTGTTTGAATTGAATCTATTGACACAATCAGGTATGTGTACAAACTATTTCATTTTGATTGGTTGGATGGGCTTGTTTGGTTGGCTGGATGGGCTGGAATTGAATTGAATTTATTGACACCATATATCACTTTAGTGTACAAAATATTTTAATTTGGTTGGTTGGGTGAACTTGAATTAAATTTATTGACATTATATGTAAGTGTACAAAATATTTCTTTGTTTGGTTGGCTGGGCTTGCTTGGTTGGCTGGATAGGCTTGAATTGAATTTGATTTATTGATACTATATATCTTGTAAGCGTACAAAAAAAAATTAATTTGGTTGGTTCGAATGAAAGCTATTGACACTATAGTGTAAAGTGTACAAAATATTTCATTTTTGGTTGGTTGGATGGGCTTGTTTGGTTGGCTGGATGGGCCTGAATTTAATTGAATTAATTGACACTATATATCATGTAGGTGTACAAAATATTTTAATTTGGTTGCTTGGATGGGCTTGAATTGAATTTATTGACCTTATTATGTAAGTGTACAAAATATTTCTTTGGTTGGTTGGATGGGCTTGTTTTGTTGGGCTGGATGGGCTTGAATTGAATTGAATTTATTGAGACATTATATCACTTTAGTGTACAAAATATTTTAATTTGGTTGGTTTGAGTTGAAACTGTTGACACTATAGTGTAAGTGTACAAATACTTCATTTTTGGTTGGTTGGATGGGCTTGTTTGGTTGGCTGAATGGGCTTGAATTGAATTTAATTTATTGATAATATATTTAAGTGTACAAAATATTTTAAATTGGTTGGTTGGACGGGCTTGTTTGGTTGGCTGGACGGGTCTTAATTGAATTCAATTTATTGACACTATTTATCTTGTAAGTGTACAAAATATTCCGATTTGTTTGTTTGAATTGAATCTATTGACACAATCAGGTATGTGTACAAACTATTTCATTTTGATTGGTTGGATGGGCTTGTTTGGTTGGCTGGATGGGCTTGAATTGAATTGAATTTATTGACACCATATATCACTTTAGTGTACAAAATATTTTAATTTGGTTGGTTGGGTGAACTGGAATTAAATTTATTGACATTATATGTAAGTGTGCAAAATATTTCTTTGTTTGGTTGGATGGGCTTGCTTGGTTGGCTGGATAGGCTTGAATTGAATTTAATTTATTGATACTATCTTGTAAGCGTACAAAATAATTTAATTTGGTTGGTTCGAATGAAAGCTATTGACACTATAGTGTAAAATGTACAAACTATTTCATTTTTGGTTGGTTGGATGGGCTTGTTTGGTTGGCTGGATGGGCCTGAATTGAATTGAATTAATTGACACTATATATCATGTAGGTGTACAAAATAGTTTAATTTGGTTGCTTGGATGGGCTTGAATTGAATTTATTGACCTTATTATGTAAGTGTACAAAATATTTCTTTGGTTGGTTGGATGGGCTTGTTTTGTTGGGCTGGATGGGCTTAAATTGAATTGAATTCATTGAGACATTATATCACTTTAGTGTACAAAATATTTTAATTTGGTGGTTTGAATTTAATCTATTGACACAATCATGTAAGTGTAAAAAATATTACATTTTGGTTGGTTTGATAGGCTTGAACTGAATTTATTGACATTATATGTAAGTGTACAAAAATATTTCTTTGGTTGGTTTGATGGGCTTGTTTGGTTGGCTGGATGGGCTTGAATTGAATTGAATTTATTGACAATATATTTAAGTGTACAAAATATTTTAAATTTGTTGGTTGGACGGGCTTGTTTGGTTGGCTGGACGGGTCTTAATTGAATTCAATTTATTGACACTATATATCTTGTAAGTGTACAGAATATTTTAATTTGTTTGTTTGAATTGAATCTATTGACACAATCATGTAAGTGTAAAAAAAATATTTCATTTTGAATGGTTTGATGGGCTTGTTTGGTTGGCTAGATGGGCTTGAATTGAATTGAATTTATTGACACCATATATTAGACCAGGAGCAAGGACCTGGAAAAAATGAGTTCGTTCAACCCATACCACAGAAAAAGTTTGACACCATAGGGGGGGGGTAGAATGAACCCCCTAGATCACTGCTAGGTAGGTAGTAGTCTCAAATTGTGGTATCACTTTTTTCCACTGAAGGGGCGCCCGAAATAGCCACCCTTTTTACAAAAAATAGTATTTTGAATAAAAGGAACTCAATGGGTTGGGATCTCATATGAAAGAATATTAAATTTCCTTTACAACAATGCTAATTGAAATGACAATTAAAACTAAATGAATTCTGTTTTGTAGTTGAAAACATAATTTTTTCATTTTTTTTTAATTATTTTTTTACATATTTTTTTAGTTTAATGTATTAAAATTTCTATAAAAAAAAGCTGAGAGTTGTTACTTTTTGAAAATATGCCAATTGGTATGTTCTAAGATCTGTAAAAAGATTGGATTATAACCTTTCTTCTGTAAAGAGTTATTATGGGCTAAACCTATAAACGTAATATACGAAAAATCCAAAAATTTGCCCGATGATGTAAAAAGTCCGTATACAGCGCGTCCCCCCCCCCCCAAAAAAAAATAAAATAAAATAAAAAAATTCCCTCTGATTGGGCGCTAAATAACTTCAATATCAAATAATTATTGCCAATGCCATATGCATATTTTGAAAGCCCAATAATACTGCGATTCTTGTGAAAATTTCAAACGTTTCGCTTCATTGGTTTTGAATACACAGGCTCCTTTGTAAGAGTAGTCATTTTTGACCCATTCCAAGTTTGATGAAAAGGAATACATTACAAAAATGCCATTCATTATTCTGTGCTTCACTTTTATTTCAGTTTAACAAGTTTGATTTTCATGCTTTCGTTTTCAAGGAGCAATGCAATTCTTCTTCTTTCGTGTCCACCATTTACAACATTAAGTATAATATGAATATAATTATGTACATGTTATATAACCCTACCAAAATTATATATTTGGCCACGACTTTGCACATAGTACTGCCCTCTCATTTGCAGCCATCAGATCATCCTGGTTGCAATGTTCTCTATTTGGACATTGAAGGAGGTGTCCCATAGTTTGCGGCATACCACAATCGCAACTTATGTTATCGTCTTGCGTGTAACCCCACTTTCGCAAGTTAGCTTTACATCGACCTACTCCTGTGCGAAGTCAATTAAGGGACTTCCACGTCCCCCAATCTTGACGTTGGCCTAGGGGCAGCTGTTCTTTAGTCGGGAGAGGGAGCTTGCCATTATGGTGACTTATGTTGCGTCTCTCTTCCCAAAGTCTGCATCTGGCCACGTGAGGGGGTTCAGTCAGGGGTTGGACAGATTGTAGAAAGCTCTTTCTTGACTTTAAACGTCTCTGGGGTAGTTCAACATCGTGACAGGGATGTCGAGTATCCTAAGTTTGACGAAGACGTTCCATTCTGCTGGCTACAGATCGTCGGATGTCAGGCGTTGCAATGCCAGACAGGACATGCAGACTGTCTACGCTCGTCGGTTTCAGGCAACCTGTAATCGCTCTGCAACAGTCGTTGAGTGCAGAACAGGCCATTTGTCAACCAAAACTGAATGTTGCCTGAACCTCTCCAAACCTGAGGGGCAGGCCTACTCTGCTGCAGAATAACACAACGCCAGAGCGGTTGTCCGTAGAGTAGGTGCACTGCACCCCATGACGAATTTGCAAATTTCCTGAGGATGAATTGTTCCTGTCCTCACCTTCCCTTTACCTTGTCAATGTTGTACTTAAATGAGGTGTCCGATCAAGGGCACGCAGAGGTATACAGGTGTTGGAACAAAGTCAAGAGAGTACCATCCATTTAGGGAAAGTTTTCTCTCAGCTTCATGTTTGCGAAAATGGAATAGCTAACCTGGGCTTGGAAGGGTTTGCTTTCAAACTGATTGTCCTGTAGTACGATGTCAAGTTCCTAACGCTGATTCAGGTGGACTCTATTACATCAACGTCATTGTTCTGAAGCGACTGGCCAAGGTCATCGCATAGATGACTTCTTGTACCCGGTGTATATTGGTCATTCGTGATACGTTGAAGAGGACCGGGACCAGAACACTTCCTTGAGGAGACCATTTTTCTAGTCGTCCATCTGCTGGGCTTCCCATTCAACTCCACGAAGAAACGCCTCACAGTGGCCAGGCGTCAGCAAAAGTGCGCCAAAACTGTTTCTGGTCACCTAACCAATTTTTTTTAATATTCTCAGCAAAGATAGCAACCTCTTGAACATCTCCATAAAATATTTCATCATGAATTGATTTTTAGTTGTTATTTTTCTTGGAAATGACCAGAAAATGACTTGTTAATGTACACCATGTGTAAATGACAAATTTTCGTTATTGGATTTTTACTAAATGTGTTGTTCAATATATTGAAAATTAAATTTGCTTGTTTAAGAAGATCATTTTGAATGCCAATAGAATTTAAAGACAATAAATATTCCATTCGGAAGTAATTTTGGGAAGAAACTACTAATAATGGAAAATTGCATTTTTTATTCATACTGCAAAATTTTCAAATTGCTGCCGATGTCTGCGCTAAAAATGCAAGAGTCTTTGTTAAAGTTTATGCTTTACATCAATACCAAAATTAGCTGCAACTTCCTGCAAACCTTTGGAGATACAAACCAATTTTCGACCGCATGTTCGCCTATTTTACCGTCAAAATCTCTCTAAAACGATAATGCGCACGTATTGCTCACACAAAAGTTTCACCGTAAGTGGCGAAATATTCAATTTATTTAAAGCCGAAAACCAAACAACCAAAACACAATGAATACAATGATTTTCATGAAATACAGACATGTGGTTTATGGGGATATATAGTCTTTAGACTTTACCCCCCCCCCCCCCCACCTATCAATTTCCTGACCATCTGAATTGATTTAATCTTGAATAGTAGTATTGGCATTATAATGGGCTCACCTATGTCAAAATAGGTATTATCGTTTGTTTTCAACAAATTATTATGTAATAAAGTCATAACCGATCATTCTTAAATTATGCCATTAATTACACAATAGTTTTGCTACTTCGGTCAGGAAGAACATGTAAGATCTACCTACATATCACATATTTAACTGTGTCTTATCATATACTCTCTTTCATATATAGTTGATATCATTGTTTTTTTTTTTTTTTCTTTTGAATTCCTGTACTTTCTGGACCCCATGGAAGATCAGCATTGTTATTGTTTACAAAGCTGAATGGGCCATGAACCATTTGTCTTCTTTTAATCTTTTTAATTATATGTTTATATGTAACGTATTTTTTATTGTTGCGATTCGGAAAATAAAATAAATATAACAATAGTTCATTAGAGAAGGAATCGTAGATATAAATTGCAAAAACTTTTCCTCATAATCAAGAACAATTAGCCAAAATCAAAAAATTTCTACTTATTGGAATAGGCCTACTGGTCTCATCAGAAAACCGTATATATTATGAAAAACTAGATAATCTTCGACCGCGCACGGTCGGAAGGCATGCCTCCGATTGCCAACATCGGGAAAAAAGGCATGCGCATGTTGAGTATTTTACATCCATTAACCATGACATCTTTGAGATATTGACCCAAATCTATTAAAGTTGTATCATCAGAATATTTTCCAACTCAGAAAGGATGGCTACTGTAATAAAAAGATAAACATGTTTTAAGTTGATCTGAAAAAGGTCCTTCAGAAATTGCACAAACGAGTCATTTACATAAATAACCAGTGACCTTGATGTCCGACCTCAAAAATCTAATCAGTTCATCTTCCTCACATGACCCAAGTTATGAAGTTGATCCATAAAATGGTTCAGAAGTTACAAGTAAGACGTGACATTTTCATGTATACAATGACGTCTGTGACCCTTGACCTTTGACTTCATGACCTCAAATATTATAAATTCATTGTCCCTACCATATGCACACATGACCAAGTTTGAGTTCATCCATCAAACTTTAAGTTATCCGCAAAACAAGCCATTTTCACGTACACATGTCCTCTGTGGCCTTTGAACTTTGACTCATGACTCTAAATTCTAATCAGATTATTGTCCGTCCATATGCACATATGACCCAAGTTTGAAATTGATCCGTCAAACTGTTTTAAGTTTATTGCGAGAACAAGCCATTTCATGTACACAATGACCTCTGACCTTTGACCTTTGACCCCAAAATCTAATCATTCATTGCCCTCCCATATGCACACATTACTCAAGTTTGAAGTTGACCCGTCACACATTCTTTATTGAGGAAAACCATTTCATGTATACAATGACATCTGGACCTTTGACCTTCCTCATAGACCCTAAAAATCTAATCAGTCATTCCCCCCCCCAAGGCCAACATTACCCAAGTTTGAAGTTGACCCGTCAAACGGTTTTTAAGTTATGGCAAGAGAACGCCATTTTCATGCATACAATGACCTCTGTGACCTTTGACTTTGACCTAATGACCCCAAGTCTAATCACAGTCATTCCCTACCATACATACATGATCCAAGTTTGAAAGTGATCCGTCAAACGTTCTTAAGTTATCCGGACCGAAACGAAAACGGACGGAACGTACGAGATCGGCACACGGACAACCCGAAAACATAATGCCTCCGGCACCACCTTCGGTGGCGGAGGCATAAAAAAGAGACTCCCGTTTCATTAGTCCTAAAAACCCATTAAAGTTCCAAATAATATATAAATCTCTCTAAAAAAAAAAGGCATTTTTTTTCCATCGTCCAGTAAAAAAACAGTATGTTAATGAAGTCAGATAATTTAAAAGATACTCTAATCATGTTAACAATGTTTCCGTGGTCTATAAACCCCATACACACCTCACTTATGAAAATAATATCAGTTATGTAACTTTTACAAAGAAATGCGCTCTAGCCAATCAGAAATTGGTATTTTAATGACGTCATAGACATTTGAAAATACTCTTATGGTGTTTCTCATGTCTTGAAACCCCCCTATAAGTCCCACTAATCAAAGTAAAATGAATATGCCTATGTGTTACTATTGATATTTGCCTTGTCCAATCAGAAAAGAGCATTTTAAGGACGTCATAAGTTTTTGAAATTGTTCTCATCGAATTCCGCGGGTCTGGAAACCATAGTAGGAATTCTTTTAAGAATTTAGTTATCCGTCTTCGGTGAGGAATTAGTTTTGTCGCACTTTTAGTTCATTCTGGCCCACTGTGCGCCTGTTGCCAAGAAGTAGCTGAATAAGTTTAGTCAGGTGGATGTCACCCGTCATCTTGTATAGTTTGTTGAGGAGCAGGCGGTGATTCACAGTATCATACGCGGCAGTGAGGTCAACGAAAACTATGCCAGTGGGTTGGTTCTTCTCAAAGCCATTTTCGATGTATTGAGCCAAGTTGAGTACCTGGCTTGTACACGATCTACCCGGACGAAAGCCGGCTAGTTCTGGAATAAGATGCCGTTCTGTGATTGGACCAAGTCTGTTTAAGATAAGACGCTCGAAGAGGACTTATTGAGCACGTGTGATCACCAGTGGGAGACTTGGCTTGTAGCTCATTGAGACCACCTTTGGGTCCTATACCACAGTTTAAGGGTGCAGCGATTACTAAAACGGGCTTTTTCTCCAATCTTTGAAAAATTGAGACGGGAAAACACCAGTGTCAAACAAGTTTAGCAAGCCACATCTTTGCATTACCTGTCCGAAATGCTTTATCTGCTCTGCTACGGAACGTCATTAGCTCCGCTGCCTTGCCATTCTTTAGTTGCGATAGCTACCTCGACTCTCTCTGTGTAAACAAAGTTCAGGTGATTCTTCAATCAGACTCGCGTCCCAAGGTATGGGTAGCAGTGTTCTCTCTCGTTGAAGATTGTATTTGGTCTGCCATTTAAGCAGTACTTGTTGAGCTATCCTCGGATTAGCCGTGACATTTGATGTTGCAATGTTCTGTTAAGGGTCTGTATGTGATCTTTGAATGCGATTGACCAACTTCTCTGATGTGTGACATTCCAACACCTTTCGATAGCGGTTCTTGCCCAAGACAATCCCTTCTCAGCAGATGCTGCAGTGAGCCATGCTTCCTCCTGCATTTAACAGTGTCAGTCAAGAAGGGGTCTGAATCATAAAGCTTCAAGTAGCTCTCTCAGGGGATGCTAGGAACTAATTCGGCTGAGATCTCAGGAATATATGAATTTTCCCTGCATACCCTACGGGTATATGCTTCTTGATACTCCTTGGAATAAAGCTTAATAATAATCGTAATCTGGCTGGAATGGGTCTAGGAATCTGCGCGTAATGGCTTCATGCAAGTCACTTGCTTGAAACCCTTTCAAATGCCCTGCGATAGTTAAGCCTGATCGTCTGAACTGGTACCTCTGAGGTGCATGCACGAGTTTGGCGAGCGTAGTAACATCGATTAAGCATTTCGGCATGTGTTGTAATGAGAGGTATGGTTCAAGATCATCTTTACTCTGCGAGACAGCAAATGCGTTCATTTGAAGCAAATCCGGGTAAAGCCCCTTCTCCAGCGCAACTGTTAAAAAATGGAGCAGCTTGTCGCGCATCATGTAGTTGAATTGTGCACTCAGCCCATTCCTCTACCAGATCCATCCTCAATTGAGTTGTTATATCCCCAGCTGGGCTTGGCTATTAAAGTCTCCAATAGTTGACTAACTGGTTCGTTAGAATGTGCGTCTGTATGGTGAAGCAAGTGTCCCCAAGAGCTTATAAACGGATGTCACGCAATTTCCCATTGTGATGTTACATATTCGCAACATTGTTCTCGTGAATATCAGATATAAGATGAGGTTTCGGTCAATTTAAATAAAAATGATAATAATAATAATATGGTTTTATTTACCCAGGTATGCCACTTCAGTGTCTACTAACTGTTTCCCAGCGGTGGCCTGACATGATGTTATTGATTACCCCAGCTCCTTGTAATAAAGGCAACTTAGTATACCATTTTGTGAGTTCTTTCGGTATGGACTCGTGCGCGGTTTATGTCTGGTTTAGTGAAAATAGCACTACCGTATTTTTCATGAGGCCTCTCTACAACTAGTTTGAAGCCAGGGACGCTCGGACGGACATGCTGGGGACCTTTATGAGTCTCCTGGATACACAAGATATCACAGTCATAACTCCCGATCAATTGTCCTTTCACAGATGAAAACACTTCAACGTTAAAGGACATCACTTTCACCGTTCGGCCTGGAGACGCAAGCTTTTGACGATTATCAGTAGAGATCATTGTACCGTTTGCAAAGTTTATATGATAAAGCAAAAGGCCAAAGCAAAATATATAATATAAGACGTGTAATAAGTTAAGTGTAAAATGTAAAGTAAGAATC
Organism: Paracentrotus lividus; assembly: GCA_940671915.1. NCBI lineage: Eukaryota > Metazoa > Echinodermata > Echinoidea > Camarodonta > Echinidae > Paracentrotus > Paracentrotus lividus. The sequence continues at coordinate 95,062 of CALNVZ010000391.1, read as the reverse complement.
CTAAGTGTAAAGTGTAAATGGAGGTGGTGGTAGAATTAATTTAGGATTAATCCTTTATCCAGCCCCGCGCAACGTGGCCGCTTCTACCATGGGGCGTAACAATTTAAAATATTATACAATAATTAAACAAATTATGAAAAATGAAAGCATATACTTGAATATTACAGGGACAAAGAATGAACGAAATTAAAACATATGAATTATGATATATACTGATTAAAAGAGATTAAGATAGAAGATGATTCATGGCAACACCTTACTAAAGAAATAGAATAACAAGTAAAACAGTGCCTGATCTTACTACACCGTTCTCCAGCAATTCAAGGAGCCATAGTCCGGCTGGAACATAATTCACGGGTGTTCTAGTAGGACAGGTGAAAACCCTACTAACTACAGCCATGAACCAATCAACTAAACTCAAGCTCAGAAATCAACAAATTTGAAAATGTAAAATAGGTAGGCCTAATTGGATAACAAATGTTATATTGTTACGTCACAATGAGTTACAACAGACGCAAGAGCCAAGAGGAGACTGGGATTAAAATGATGTCACAATGATGTTTAAGCGTGATTACTAGAAGTATAGACAACAGTTTTGCACGCGAATGATACGCTTGAAAATTTACACGCTTGTTGTTATTTTGTGCTTTTTTTGAATTTTTTTGTTAATTCTATATTAATAAAATTTGACGAAAAACCACACAAACATACGAAAAAAATGCACAAAATCAACGAATTATAAAAAGATAATGTGATACTTGCGGTCTATGTCCATACAGCTTTCTGCCCATATAAAAATGTCCATGAAATTCCAAAAATACACTGTAAATTTAACAAAAATATCAGAGCAAAATAAAACACGTCTTCCCCTCTTGGCTCCTAATGCAATGCAGTGGTATGAGTCTAGACTTAGTTCGTGATTTGAGTCTCAAGAGTCATGGAGATGTCTCCTTAGTCTCAAGAAAAGGGTGTGGAAATTGAAATAAAAGTTTTAAAAATGAGTTTTTCCAGTCGTAGCTGCAGTCTGACATCGCCAAACTCTTTTGTCTACTAGTGATACACAAAATCGGTGTCGTCTAGTTTGCGACTCCAGTCTCTGTAGTCTTGAAGATGTCGCCGCGACGTCTTCTGGGTCTCCAGGGAATTGCCTCAAAAATCAATTTAAAAATTGTGAAAAAATGCCAGATACATTTTCCCACTTTTTTATTACAAGTAAGCAAGGCTTTTTCAAAGTTTTTTAATGGATTTTTGGGGCGACTCCCTGGTGACCCAGAAGATATTGCGGCGACATCTTCAAGACCACAGAGACTGGAGTCGCAAACTAGTCGAGACCGATTTTGTGTATCACTAGTAGACAAAAGAGTATCGGTGATGTCATGTAGACTGCAGCTCCACGACTCTTGAGACTCAAATCGCGAACTAGTCTAGACTCATGGACAACAAGATATGGCATTGCTCCTTGAAAACAAAAGCATGAACATCAGAGTTGTTAAACTTAAATAAAAGTGTAGCACAGAATAATGTATGGCATTTTTGTAATGAATTCCTTTTCATCAAACTTGGAATGGGCCAAAAATGACTACTATTACAAAAGAGTCTGTGTATTCAAAATCAATGAAGCGAAACTTTGAAATTTTCACAAGAATTGCAGTATTATGTGGGCTTTCAAAATATGCACATGGAATTCGCAATAGTTCTTTGTTATTGATGTTATTTAGCACCCAATCAGAGGAACATTTCTTTTAAAGTCGCGCTGTATACACGTGTTATACAGTACATACTGTATAGTACAGTAACAATAAAGAGGAAAATGACGAAACCCATTGCAACAGAAACGAAATTTTCAGAAATGAAAAACTATATATTTTTTTTTAGACTTTTATTTCAGTTTCCACACACTTCTCCGGAGACTCAGGAGACATCTACACGACTCATGAGACTCAAATTGCGAACTGGTCTAGACTCATGGCCAAAAAGATATGACATTGCTCCTTGAAAACAAAAGCATGAGCATCACAGTTGTTAACCTGAAATAAAAGTGAAGCACAGAATAATGTATGGCATGTTTGTAATGCATCCCTTTTCATCAAAATTGGAATGGGCCAAAAATGACTACTTCTACAAAAGAGCCTGTGTATTCAAAACCACTGAAGCAAAACTTTGAAATTTTCACAAGTATCGCAGTATTATGTGGGCTTTCAAAATATGCACATGGAATTCGCAATATTTTTTTGTTGTTGAAGTTATTTAGCACCCAATCAGAGGGACATTTTTTTTTTTAAAGACGCGCTGTATACACGTGTTATACAGTACATACTGTATAGTACAGTAACAATAGAGAGAAAAATGACGAAACCCATTGCAACAGAAACGAAATTTTTAGAAATGAACTATTATAGTAATCAAAATAATATATCAAAAGTATAGGAAAATTGAAGCCATGGTACAATGTCTAATTTGCATAAATTCAAAATGGCCGCCATTTACCAATGTTTGAACTATATATTCGGATCTAAGACTTCTGTGTCTATTCCTATGTTGTCAGGGTAGATGAATATGTTAATGGACAGTATTGAGATCATTACATGACATAAATGTGGTTTCAGAAACATTGAAGAAGGAAAACAATGACCAATTTGCATAACGTGGCTGCCATCGGGCAGCATTATTTTGCCTGTATCCTGATCTAGGACTATAGTAGAAACACAATTCCTGTGTCTATATACTTATGATTTTAGGGTAGAGGAATACGTTAATTGACAGTATTGAGATAATAAGATTTTAAAATGTTGTTTTAGAAACATTGAAGAAGGAAAACAATGACCCATTTCAATAACGTGGCTGCCATTAAATGGATGCAGTATCATTGAATGATATTCAAATTGCAAACTTTGGATTTAGCTCATTTTGCCATCATGATTATGAACACATAGGTCAGTCTGATATTCCTTAAAAATTGCAGTCTACTTGCCTGCTCTACTTTCGAGATATCTAAAATTTTGTACCCAAATTTTCTAACCCGCCTCGAGACGCTTTACAAAACCGCCTGCGTTTCAGCGCACGTGGTTTTCACGCATTTTCTGTTGTCAAGTCGCCGTGCCTACCAAGCGGCTAAGCTTTCAACGGAGCGGTATAAATTAATCATGCGCAGCCGTATCCTCGGCCGCGTTTGAAATTTCACTGTTTTAAGATAGTAAATGCCTTGCATTTGATCTGAAACTTGCAGTAGTTTGTTTTTACGATCAGAGCGATAGAATTCTATTCATTTCGATCTCTTTTGCACTTGTTTTTGGAAGTTACTTAATCCCTTTAAGCATTATTTTGCCTGTATCCTTATCTGGGACTAGTGGAAACACAATTTCTGTGTCTATATACCAATGATTTCACGGTAGAGGAATACGTTAATTGACAGTATTGAGATAATTAGATTACACAAATGTTGTTTTAGAAACATTAATGTAGTAGAACAATGACTAATTTGCATATCCTATATGCAAATATATATATATATATATATATATATATATATATATATATATATATATATATATATATATATATCATATATGCAAATTACCACTATTCAATAAATGTTTTGCCTGTATCTTCGGATCTAGGAGTTATAGAAACATAACATTTGTGTCTGTACCTGATGTCAGGGTAGAGGAATACGTTAATTGACAGAATTGAGATATTTCATAACACAAATGTTGTTTTAGAAACATTAAAATAGTAGAACAATTACTAATTTGCATATTTTTTTAATTTTTATTTTTTAAAGTGAGCGCGATTCAATATACAGGGCGTCCCGAAAAAAAACTATACACTTTTGAAATGGCTGCCAAATGAAAAATATTTAATTTTAGGTAACAAAATTTACATGTATGGAAAGCTCATTATCTCAACTTTCATATGACACAAAAAAGTCCGAAAATAAGTCATGCATGAACGAGCAGCGTTCACTTTTGTAAAGGGTATAGAAATTAGGGTGCGCAGGAATTGCCCTACCAATTTGTATGAGGAAAGTCATTTGGACTTATGGGATTGAGGATGATATGCAGAATTACTGATCAATTATGATGAGTTGGGGTTTGCTAAGAGAAATTTGTAAGAATTGGGGATTATGATTTTCATGCATGAGTGTGAACAGGAATATGTATTTCCTATTATAGCATTGTAGCCTTCCAAGTTGTCTTCAGTGGGTGTTAGTGGTAGTCAGGATGGGGGCAGAACAAGTGAGATGGAGGGTAAGATTTTTGATCCCTTTTGATGATCGTTTTCATGATCTCTTTGGATTGTCTGATTGTCCAACATCAGTGGCATTTTTTCTTCAACAAACAGGTTGTGCATCGAAAAGAGAGGAGGACACGTGAGCCATTGAACGTACAGATTTTTTATTTTTATTTTCCTCTCCTTTTTGTTTTGTTACAGGATGAATGAAACAAGTGTAAAATCGAAAAGAACAAAATTCAACTGAAAATAAAGACTGACATGTTAACTTCACAAATTTGTGTTACACTGTACCATATTCCTTTACAAAGTCCAAATTGCTAAAATGATGGATAGTTGGTTGGTTGATCAATTGAGTTGATTGATTTATTGGACATGGTGATTGAAATAACTATGAAGATGATGTAATTGTTGATGTTAGTTGAAACATTTGGAGACTGGTACACTGTTGATTAAATGATTGCTAGCTGGGTGTTGATTGTCTAATTTATTGACTGATTGATTGATAAATTGAGATTGTCATCAACCTTCCAATTGGTAAATGTGAGTAGACCGGGATCAGGAAGGTTGTCAGAATATTGGAGTAGAAACCAATGAATATGAATGTTCAAAAACACACCCATGCAAAAGAGGGGAAAAAAGATAGAGAGAGGAGAGGAGACAGGGAGAGAAAGAAAGGGAGAGAGGGTAAGACAAAGAGTGAGAGAGAGAGAGAGAGAGAGAGAAAGAGGAAGGGAGAGAAAAGAAGAGAGAGAGAGAGAGAGAGATTAAACACACCACTGAAGGACCTCACTAAATATACCTTGGAAAGCTCCAATGCAACATAGAAATACATATTCCTGTTCACTCATGCATGAAGTGTAATCCAATTCCACAAATTTCACTTAGCAAACCCCAAATCATCATAATTGATCAGTAATTCTGCATATCGTCCTCAATTCCATAAGCTTAATAACTTTCCTCATACAACTTGTAGGGCAATTCCTGCGCACCCTAATTTCCATACCCTTTACAAAAGTGAACGCTGCTCATTCATGCATGACTTATTTTCGGACTTTTTGGGTCATATGAAATTTGGGATAATGAGCTTTCCTACATAAAATTCATTACCTGAAATCAAATATTTTTCATTTGGCAGCCATTTCAAAAGTGTATAGTTCTTTTCGGGACGCCCGGTACAGTCTGTGTCAAATAAAATGGTACAAGTGGAAAACATTTTTTTTTTTATAGTATTAAGATTAATCACAACCTGGTATTGTTTGATATTTTTGTAAAGCAGGAAAATCACACTCTCTTCTGCATTTTTTTTCATCAAATTTGGTGTTTTAGTTTTTGAGATATGACTTGTTTTCTACAATCAAGAAAAATCCATTTTCGCACGTCGTCCCATGCCTTTGTGTATAGGTTTTGCATAATGGCCATTAAATGCTCAATTTCGAGTTGTTCCTCGTCGCACAAAATTTAGCATAACTTTTGTTTTACGAAAGCAAATTATACAGAACAAAGCGTATCAGCAGGGAAAATCTTTTGGCTTTATTTTGGTACCACATACACACATTATTTGAAAATATTCCACACCTAAATAATTTTTTTTTTTCGAGTGTACCATTTTTTTTTACACAGACTGTATGTTCTGCCTGTATCTTCAGATCTAGGAGTAATAGAAACATAATTTCTGTGACAGTCACTGTACCTATGTTGTCAGGGTAGGGGAATACGTTAATTGGCAGAATTGAGATCATTAGATTACAAAAATGTTGTTTTAGAAACATTGAAGAAGGAAAACAATGACTAATTTCCATAACATGGCTGCCATTCAGCATTATTTTGCCTGTATCCTGATATAGGACTGTTAGAAACACATTTTAGTGTCTATTTACCAAATGTTTTAGGGTAGAGGAATACGTTAATTGTGTTATAGCAAAAAATGCTGAATGGCGGCCCTTTTTTGCAAATAAGTCATTGTTCTACTGCTTCAATGTTTCTGAAACAACATTTATGTTATCTAGTAATCTCAATACTGTCAATTAACGTATTCCTCTAACCTGAAAACATAGATTTCGACACAAAAATTGTGTTTCTAATAGTCCTAGATAAGGATAAACAGGCAAAATAATGCTGAATGGCAGCCATGTTATGCAAATTAGTCATTGGCAGCCATGTTATGCAAATTAGTCATTGCTTTCCTTCTTCAATGTTTCTTAAACCACATTTATGTTATCTAATGATCTCAGTACTGTCAATAAACGTATTCCATTACCCTGAAACATATCTTTCGACACAAAAATTGTGTTTGTAATAGTCCTAGATCAGGATATACAGGAAAAATAATGCTGAATGGCAGCCATGTTATGCAAATTAGTCATTGTTTTCCTTCTTCAATGTTTCTAAAACCACATTTATGTTATCTAATGATCTCAATAATGTCAATAAACGTATTCCTCTACTGGAAATATAGGTTTCGACACAAAAATTGTGTTTTTAATAGTTATTTTATTTGTAAATCATTATCCAATGATCTCAATAATGTCAGTAAACGTATTCCTCGACCCAGAAAATATAGGTTTCGACACAAAAAAATTGTGTTTGTAATAGTCCTAGATCAGGATATACAGGCAAAATAATGCTGAATGGCAGCCATGTTATGCAAATTAGTCATTGTTTTCCTTCTTCAATTTTTGCTGAAACCACATTTATGTTATCTAATGATCTCAATAATGTCAATTAACGTATTCCTCGACCTTGGAAATATAGGTTTCGACACAAAAAATTGTATTTGTAATAGTCCTATATCAGGATATACAGGCAAAATAATGCTGAATGGCAGCCATGTTATGCAAATTAGTCATTGTTTTCCTTCTTCAATTTTTTCTGAAACCACATTTATGTTATCTAATGATCTCAATACTGTCAATTAAAGTATTCATCTACCCTGACAACATAGGTATAGACACAGAAATTATGTTTCTATGTCTCCTAGATCCAAAGATACAGGCAACACATATATTGAATAGCGGCCATTTTTGAAAATATGCAAATTAATCATTGTTCCACTGCTTTAATGACTCTAAAACAACATATCTGTTAATAAATTATCCAAATGATGTCAATTTACATATCTATCTATTCCGAAAACATTGGAATAGAAACTGAATTTATGTGTATCCAAGTCTAAGATCCGAACATACAGTTCAAGCATTGGCAAATAGCGGCCATTTGAATTCATGCAAATTAGACATTGTTTCACAGCTTCGATTTTCCTATACTTTTGATATATTATTTTGATTACTATAATAGTTCATTTATGAAAATGTCGTTTCTGTTGCAATAGGTTTCGCTATTTTTTTCCTCTATGTTACTATACAGTATGTACTGTATTGAACGTGTATATACGGATTTTCTCCATAATCGGGCGAATTTTTGGAATTTTCGTAAATTACGTTCATAGGTTTAGCCTATAATAGCTTTTTACAGAAAAAAGGTTTTACTTAAATATTTTTTACAGATCTTAGGACATACCAATGGGCATATTTTCAAAAAGTAACAACTCTCAGCTCTTTTTAGAAATTGTAATACATTGAATTAAAAAATACGTTAAAAATTCATTTTTGGAAAAAAATTGAAAAAATTATGATTTTAACTACAAAACAGAATTTAGTTATATATTTGATTTTCATTCAAATTAGCATTGTTGGAAAGGAAATTTAATACTATTTCATATGAGACCCAACTCAGTGAGTTTAAAGAATTATTTATATATATTTTGTTCAAAATACTATTTTTTGTAAAAAGGGCGGGTATTTCGGGCGCCCCGCCTGTAGAAAAAGGTGATACTACAATTTGAGACTACTACCTACCTGGCAGTGATCTAGGGGGTCCATACTACCCCCCTATGGTGTCAAACCTTTTCTGTGGTGTGGGTTGAACGAACTCCTTAAATAAGGCCCCTCTGAGATTTTTCTCCCAGGCTATATCACTTTAGTGTACAAAATATTTAAATTTGGTTGGTTGGATAATAATAATAATAATAATGTAATTTATATCGCGCCAAATCCACTCTGTAGAGTGCTCAAGGCGCTTGTACAAAAATACATATATGAAGACCTACAATTTAAACAGAAATGTTTTGACACGAGTCTTAAATGACTCACAAGATACACATTGCTTTATGTCATCAGGACGGCTGTTCCATAGCATAGCACAAGCATGAGAAAATGATCTCTCCCCCAGGATTTCGTGATTTTGGGAATTACAAGGGAACCAGAGGTAGATGAGCGCAGGGTTCTAGCTGGAGTATAATGCTGTATTAAAGATATGTTGTGTTGTAGAGCAGATCTATGCATGCAGTGGAAAGTGAGTAACACAATTTTGAAGACGATACGATCTTTAACAGGGAGCCAGTGCAGTGAATGCAGAACGGGGGTAATGTGTTAATGTTTATTGGACAGGGTGACAATGCTAGCCGCAGCGTTTTGGAGCTTCTGGAGCTTGGACAACAGAACCTGGGGTAACTTGAATAGAAGGGCGTTACCGAAATCAAGACAGGAAGAAATTCAAGCGTGAACTATTTTTTCTGTGGCAGACTTGGATAAGTATTTACGAATAAAACCAATATTACATAGCTGATACCTAACCGATCTACATGTGTTTGAGATTTGATTGGACATTGTCATATGTGAATCAAACATAACACCGAGATTGCGGAGAGAGTAAGATGGCGCTGTAGGGAAGTACGACGTAATTTTGCAACAGTGAAAAAAGACCGAGGAAAATAGCGAAATGAAGAGGATCTTGAAAAATCAAAACATTTACAAGTATTTGGAACAGCTTGGAGACGCTCCTGGAGACGAAGGACAAATCGAAATTAGCGAAGAACAGGAAAATATGGAGATTCAAGAGATGGAAAGTGAGACTGCTTTTGACGGATCGCCGGCTGATGGGCTAGCCACCGAGGCCCCGGGGCGAGAGTCTGGCAACACGCTGGAGCTTGATGGACACGTGGAGAAAAAACGTCGAACGAACGGGCATGACAGCAAGGCAAGTACTAATAATAACCCCAGTGATATGAAAGAGATGCTCCTTACCATCATCACTAAAGTAGATTGTACTAACAAGAAAGTTGACAAGATGAATGTGAATTTAGATATGGCCCTGCAGAAAATTAATGAAAACAGAAAAGACATTGACAAACTGAAAGAGACGGAACAGCACAATGATTTTGAGCTAAAGGGAATGAAGGACAGAGTCAGTGAGCTTGAGAAAGAAAATAAAAGAATGAAGGATCAATTAAATTGATCCTTCATTTCCTTGCTGTTTGCAGTTTTAATCTTTCTCCTCAATGCTGAATCTGTCCAGGCAGCTCAAACTTTCTTGTACTCTACTTCCTTCTGCGTATTCTTGTCGCGGTAAAACAGACGTGCTGGATACTTGAAGTATGCCTTTCCATGCTCTTTCTTTAGCTTCTGCCTTGTGTGTGACAACTTCTTTCGTTGGTCTCTTATCTCCTTCGGCAACATTTCATCAACGAATATGGGGTTCTCCTTCCTCTCATAGACGAATGGTTTGTCTTTGAGCAGTTTTCGTGCACTTGCAAGTATGGAGCTTCTTGTGGTGTATCGATTGAATGCCCCCATTATTGGGCGCGGAGCCCCCCTCTCAGATCGCTGGCCAGAACGATGTGCCCTTTCTATACGTAGGTCCTGCCCTTGTAGATCCAAATGTGTCTCTGCAAAGGATTGAATCAGACCTTCACAATTTCCTTTCTCGCAGCCTTCAGGAAAGCCAAAGAATACAGCTGTGCATCTCATTTCTCTGGCTGCAAGATCAATAAAAGAAGCTCCATACTTGCAAGTGCACGAAAACTGCTTAAAGACAAACCATTCGTCTATGAGAGGAAGGAGAACCCCATATTCGTTGATGAAATGTTGCCGAAGGAGATAAGAGACCAACGAAAGAAGTTGTCACACACAAGGCAGAAGCTAAAGACAGAGCATGGAAAGGCATACTTCAAGTATCCAGCACGTCTGTTTTACCGCGACAAGAATACGCAGAAGGAAGTAGAGTACAAGAAAGTTTGAGCTGCCTGGACAGATTCAGTATTGAGGAGAAAGATTAAAACTGCAAACAGCAAGGAAAGGAAAAGCAGACATTACACAACTAAAAATGACAATCGCAACATACTATACTTGATGAAAAGACTAATACTAATAAGCTGTAAAAGGAAGGTATTCAAGATCATTTGTTCACTACGCAAAACGCCACTTGAGATATGAAGGAAGAGGCTGGAAAAGCTCCGGTCATATTTTGTTTTCATATGCCTGTATATTGTTGTACATATAATTGTTTGTGTTTAGTGGGATCATCGTTCGACTCTTCAGGTTTGAATAATGGATGTAAAATTAATGACGCATAACGTCAATGGAATAGGGGATTTCAAAACTAGAAAGCGATACTTCAATTTTTTGTCAAAGTTAAAAAAGGACATAATTCTGCTACAGGAAACACACTCCACAGAAAAGGATGAACCATGGTGGAGAAATCAAATAAGATCAGACATAATATTTAGCCATGGAACATCAATAAGCAGAGGAGTTTGTATAATTTTGAGAAGATCTTCAGATATCAAGCTTCTTGATTCAGTGAAAGATAAAATAGGGCGCTTTATATGTATCAAATTGGAAGTACATACGGAAATTTTTGTCATTGTTAATGTATATGCACCCAATAATGAAAAGGAACATGTTGATTTTTTTACTGATCTTTATTTGAAACTACAAGAATTCAATGACGAAGGACATAAATGTATAATAGGAGGAGACTTCAATTTCATACAGGACTTGGACATGGATAGAGAAGGAGGTAATATGAGAACAATGTGGAAACGCTCTTGTACAACAATAGGTAAACTGAAGGAATATTTTTGTCTTATTGATATTTGGAGAACAAGAAACCAAACCACAAAGAGATTACACATGGAGGAGATACAATCCATATGTTCAATCAAGACTGGACTTTTGGTTGATTACAGAGACTTTGCAGTCTGTTGTAGTAGAAAATGATATACATCCATGTGTCTTATCTGATCATGATTATGTTACATTACACCTTCATACTGAGAAACAAAAGTGGGGCCTTCGTACTGGAAATTCAATAACAGCCTATTAAGAAATGAGGAATTTGTTACAGCACTGAGTGACAGCTTCGTCCTGGGTTGATGAATATGAACAAAAACATGATAAAAAAATGTTGTGGGACTGGCTGAAATATAAAATAAGAGATTTTACTATCCCATATTCAAAAAAGAAAAAATGTGAGAAGGAAAAAATCAGACAAGATCTAGAGGAAGATTGAAAAAAATAAATGAAAGAACTGAAATAGAAGGAAATAATCTGGAAGAGGAAGTTTTAGATAGGAAGAAAAACATTGAAAAGGAATTACATAAATTGTATGATCATTTTGCAGAAGGGGCAATATTGAGATCGAGATGTAATTGGTATGAAAAGGGGAAAAAAGTAACAAATATTTTTTCACTAGAAAAAGACATGTTGAAAATACATATATTGATGTATTGGATACAAATAATGGAATGCTAGAGAACAAACAGACATCCAAAGATATATTAAAGGATACTTCCTTGACTTTTTTCAGAACAGAGACATGGTAGATACAGAAATCTCCAAGAATTATATTTGTCAAAGTAATCTTGAGAAGTTAACAGAATCAGAAAAGATTTCATGTGAAGGTTTAATCTCATGTAATAAGCAAAAGAAGAACTGATGAAAATGGCCAAAAGTAAGACACCAGGAAATGATGGCCTTACAGTGGAATTTTATGAACATTCTGGTCCCTGGTCTCAAAATTTATGATAGATTCTTTCAATGCAGCATATGAAGATCAATCTATGTCTGCTTCACAAAGGCAAGGGGTGATAAAATTGATCCCCAAGCCCAACAAAGAAAAACACCAATTGAATAACTGGAGACCAATTACCCTGATAAATGTTGATGCAAAAATCCTCTCCAAATGCTTAGCCAAAAGAATCTCTAAAGTGATAGGAAATCTGATCAACTATCAACAGACAGCCTTAAAAGGGTAGATACATTGGTGAAGGAATTCGATTAATATCAGACTTAATGTTTTATGCAGAAAAAGAAGAATTTCAAGGGATAATTATGGCATTAGACCTTACTAAGGCATTCGACACATTAAGCCATTCATTTCTTTTCCAATGTTTGGAAGCTTATAACTTTGGGTCTTCCATTATTCATTGGGTAAAAACAGTCTATAAGGATATCAGTAGTTGTGTTCTTGTAAACGGATTCACCACAGGATATTTTAAAGTAAGCAGAGGAGTCAGACAAGGTGACCCTCTCACGCCCTTACTATTTATTTTAGGATTAGAGGTGTATTTGAATAGAGTCAGAAATAATCTCAGTATAAAGGGTTTTAAAGTTGGAGAAAATGAAATAAAATACACTGCATATGCAGATGACATTACATGTTTTTGTGAAAACAGCCAGTCATTGCAAAATGTATTTTTAGAGTTCGAGGAATTTTCTAAAATGTCTTGTTTATGCATTAGTAAATCCAAAACTGAAGGCATGTGGATTGGTAAGAATTGTCATCTAGGTGAAAAAGACAGTGCTATTTTATGGCCAGAGAAAGGAATTAAAGTTTTAGATATTTTCTTTTCATATGATGTGGAAGAAGCCAAGAAGAGGAACTTTGAATCTCGAATTAACGAGATGAGAATGGTATTAGATAAATGGAAAAACAGAGGACTAACATTGATTGGCAAAACACAAATTTTGAAAACGTTTATAATGTCCAAAATAATCTATTTATTATCCAACATTGCATTGCCCATTGCCTTTGTAAAAGAAGTTGAGAAGCTCATGTTTTCATTTATGTGGAATGGCCCAGACAAAATTGCTCGAGCAACTATGTTCGCTGAATATTCAGAAGGGGGGTTAGAATTCCCAAACATTCAATGTATGATAAACACTCAACTGGTGAAATGGGTCCAGAGATATTTTTACAGATCAGATCATAGTTAGACAATTTTGTTTGAGAGATTCTTTAAGTCATATGGTGGAAAATCTATATTCGTCAGTAACTATGCAGTTGAGAAACTACCAAAAATTGAGGATATTCCCCCATTTTATATTGATTTATTGAAAGCATGGTTAAAGACAGATATTTATTTAAGCTTGGTCACTAACGATACAAGCCAAGTTAATCTATTAAAGCAAGGTGTATGGAATAACAAGTATATTCTGATTAATAATCAGTCAGTGTACTGTAGGGCTCTACATGAAGCAGGACTGTCTAATATTTATCAATTATTGGATGATGATGGAAATTTTTTACATTTCAATTGTTGGAATAGAAAAGGTGTTCGAATTAGTTATTTTCTACAATACATGGCGATAATACAATCAGTGAAGAAAAAATGGAAATGTGAATTCCATCCAGTGATATTGCAAATGTTTTTGGATAAAGATGATGAAGATCAGGTACAACAAGAGTATGTGGCCTCTGGATTATATAACATGAAGCCCAAAATAATGTACATGGACCTTCTATCCGAGTTCATAAAAAGACCAGTTAGTGAACAATTATTTTCTAGAACATTTGATATTCAAGAGGAGGACTGGTCTCAAATTTATACCCTTCCATTTAAATGCACAATAGAAACAAAAATGAGAGTTTTTCAATTCAAATTAATACATAATATACTATATACTAACTATAGATTGTGTAAGATGAAAGTAGTCGACTCAGAATTTTGCACCTTTTGTCATTCAAATTTAGAAACACCCATTCATTTGTTCTATGAATGTGATGTTATTTCAAAGCTGCGACAGGAGTTTGTTTGTAGAATTGGCAAGAAATTTAATGTTAAGTCTGAAGACTTTAGTAGGAAAAGAGTGAGGTTTGGATTCATTATGGACTGGAAAGGCCTCCACAAATCACTGCTAAAACATTTGGTACTAATGTTTAAAAGATATGTTTATATAGAAAAATGTAAAAACACACAACCACATTTAAAGGGACTAATATCTTTCATTTCTAATACGAAACTAATTGAACTTAACATTGCAAAACTGAAGAATATTGAAGGATTGCATTATAAAAAATGGACCCCTGTTGAAAAATTATTTTGATTACATTCTTGACGTAAACTTGGTAAAGATAACAATTTTTTTTACCCACTCTTCATGTATTGTTATATAGGTTTTGTATATTGTTTTTGTATTTTACACCATTATAAATGCTGTGATTTATTATGTGATTAATGTTTGTACATACAGGTTATCTGAGCAATAAAAAGTTTCAAAAGATTTAAAAAAAAAACACCGAGATTGCGACAGGTCTGTGACAACTTAATAGTGTAACCAGACACTGAAATGCAATTTATGTTTATTTTGCCGAGCTGAGCCTTAGAAACAAATAAAAGGAATTCACTATTGTCGGAATTCAATTTGAGAGAATGCGCAAGTAACCAATTGTGAATATCAACCATGCATAATTCCAGGCGATGAACAGCTCTTTCTGCTGCAAATTGGTTTGACTTGAATGAAATCATAAGTTGAATGTCATCTGCGTAAATTTGGTAAGCTATGCCATGTTGTAGCAAAATAAATCGAGAAAAGAACCGGCCCTCCCACAGAGCCCTGAGGCACATCATAGGTACGAAGCAACGCATCAGATCTGGAATCATTAACGCAAACAATATGTGAGTGATATGATAGGTAAGACTCGAACCATTGGTATGCCTTGCCCTGAACACCGAATGAACGTAATGTGTTCAAGAGAATGGTATGATGAACAGTGTCGAAGGGCTTGAATTGAATTTATTGACATTATATGTAAGTATACAACATATTTCTTTGGTTGGTTGGATGTGCTTGTTTGGTTGGCTGGATGGGTTTTAATTGAATTGAATATATTGATAATATATATCTTGTAAGTGTACAAAATATTTTGATATGGTTGGTTTGAATTGAATCTATTGACACAATCATGTAAGTGTACAAATTATTTCATTTTGGTTGGTTGGATGGGCTTGAATTTAATTCATTGTCAATATTATGTAAGTGTTCAAAATATTTCATTTTGGTTGGTTGGATGGGCTTTTTTTGGTTGGCTGGATGGGTTTGAATTGAATTGAATTTATTGACACTATATCACGTAAGTGTACAACATACTTTATTTTGGTTGGTTGAATGGGCTTGTTACGTTTGCCTTGATGGGCATTGGATTGATTGATTTGGCTTTTGTCTGGTTGATTCGAATTAAGTTCGTTGGGCTTTTTCTGATGAAGACCAAAATTGTAAAACCAGGAGGAGGGACTGTATACTTTGGGCAAGAAAACATTGGGGAGGGGAACCCAACGTTCTAAGTCTCTTGTCTTGGAACCCCGGCTGGATCTCTTCCTCCCGGAAGGTCACATGACCAGGTTTCCCCTCCCAGATTTCACGTTCAGGTCTTGAAGCCTCTCCCTCCTATATTGGGGACACATGAGATAACTTTTTTTTATTGAATTTATGAATAATGGAAAATGTATGTTTATATACAATTAAATTGAATAATATAGGCCTATGTATAAGGGAACCGCCCCACAGTGGGCCAGAATGAACTAAAAGTGCGACAAAACTAATTCCTCACCGAAGACGGATAACTAAATTCTTAAGAGAAGTCCTTCTATGGTTTTCAGACCCGCGGAATTCGATGAGAACAATTTCAAAAACTTATGACGTCATTAAAATGCTCTTTTCTGATTGGACAAGACAAATATCAATAGTAACACATAGGCATATTCATTTTACTTTGATTAGTGGGACTTATAGGGGGTTTCAAGACATAAGAAACACCATAAGAGTATTTTCAAATGTCTATGACGTCATTAAAATACCCATTTCTAATTGGTTAAAGCGGATTTCTTTGTAAAAGTTACATAACTGATATTATTTTCATAAGTGAGGTGTGTATGGGGTTTATAGACCACGGAAACATTGTTAACATGATTTAGGTATCTTTTAAATTATGGACGAGGAAAAAATGCCTTTTTTTTTGAGAGAGAGATTTATATATTATTTGGAACTTTAATGGGGTTTTATGAACTAATGAAAGGGGAGTCTCTTTTTTTTTATTCATAAAAATACGGTTTTCCTGATGAGACCAGTAGGCCTATTCATTAAATAAGTAGAAAATCATTTTGATTTTGGCTAATTGTTCTCGATTATGACGGAAAGGTTATTGCAATTTATCTACGATTTCTTCTCTAGTGTATTGTATTTTATTTTCCAAATCGCAACAATGAAAAATAAAGATATCATATAAACATATAATAAAAAATAAATAAAAAGAAGCAAAATGGCTTCATGGCACATTTAGCTTTATAAACATAAACAATGCTGATCTTCTATGGGGTCCAGAAAGTACAGAAATTCAAAAGACAAAATAACAATGATATCAAACTATAAATATAAAAATGAAAGAGAGTATAATGATAAAGACACAATTAAAAGTAGCGGGCAGTCTTACATGTTCTCCTGACCGAAACAGCAAAACACATATGTGAATACAAGTCATAATTTAAGAATGATCGGTTATGACTTAAATACCATAATACTATTTCAAGATTAAGATCAATTCAGATGGTCATGAAATTGATAGGTTTGGAGGGGGGGGGTAAAAGTCTAAAGACTATATAGTCACCCCCATAAGCACACATGTATTTCTGTATTTCATGAAAATCATTGTATTCATGTGTTTTGGTTGTTTTGGTTTTTTGGCTTTCAATTGAAATATTTACGCCACTTACCGTGAGACTTTTGTGTGCGCAATACGTGCGTATTATCGCTTTTAGCAGATTTTGACGGTAAAATAGGCGAACATGCGGATGGAAAATTAGTTATATCTCCGAAGGTTGCAGGAGGTTGCAGCTAATTTTGGTATTGATGTAAAGCATTAACTATAACAAAGATTTTCATTGTATTTTTAGCGCAGCAATCGGCAGCAATTTTGAAAATTTATGCGTATGATTAAAAAAATGCAATTTTCCCCCATTATTTAGTGGTTTCTCCCAAAATTACTTCCAAATGGATTAATTATTTGTCTTTAAATTCTATGGGCACTAAAAATGATCATTCTGAAACAAGCAAATTTAATTTTAAATATATTGAACTACCCATTTAGTAAAAAAATCCCATATAACGAAAATTTGTCATTTACACATGGTGTACCACTAACAAGTCATTTTCTGGTCATTTCAAAGAAAAATAACCAACT
This sequence comes from Paracentrotus lividus, assembly GCA_940671915.1. Classification (NCBI taxonomy): domain Eukaryota; kingdom Metazoa; phylum Echinodermata; class Echinoidea; order Camarodonta; family Echinidae; genus Paracentrotus; species Paracentrotus lividus. Next base: position 77,536 of record CALNVZ010000391.1, on the reverse strand, counting down.
AAAAATCAATTTCATGATGAAATATTTTATGGAGATGTTCTAGAGGTTACAATCTTTGCAGAGAATATTAGAAAAACAAAATTGGTTAGGTGACCAGAAACCAGTTTTGGCGCACTTTTGCTGACGCCTGGCCCACTGTGCGCCCCCGGGAAACATCTGTCCTGGAACTCCGGTCGGATATCTTCCTTCCGAGAGGTCACGTGATCCGGTTCCCGCTTTTCATTGAGCCTCCACAGATTAGGCATACGTTGGTTGATTTTGACTTGATAATTATTGTTGTGTTGACAAACTGATTGACAAGTACACGTTGTAAATGATGCTATGACTGGGAATATCCCTCAGTGGCAAGCAATAAAAGTTGAAGTTTATTTATAATTCAAATACATCTTAGGTACCTTCCCAAAAGTTAAAGCCGCGGCCCGCTGCGTGAAAACCGCACAGCTGTGCTTTATAATTAAGTCAATGGAAGAATAATACTAGGGGAACAATATATCCTGCCTATAAGCCCGCTGTGCGGCGTTCACGCAGCGAGCCGCGGCTTTAACTTTTGGGAAGGTACCTTACAAGGCATATGCATATGAGACATGAAAATAAAATAAAATAAAAAGTAAATTTATAAATGAATATAAAATGAAATAAAGTTAATTTGAAGAAAAAAACGCGGAGCAAATAGGAAAAATACGGAAAATGAATAATAAATAGTTATTTAAAAAAAAAGGATGAAAACAGGGGGAAAAAATGAAAAAGTTTGCAAAAGAGAGAGAAAAATATAGACAAGAAAATATTGAATATATGTTTGTGAAAAGGGGATTGGAGACAGGTGAAAAAGAGCATAAAGAAACCTAAAATTAGGGGGAAATACATATTTGAGGAAAAAAAATGAAATATAAAAAAGGGTAAAAATAACGTAAAGGAAGTAAAAAAAAAAATGGATAAAAACATGAAAAAGAAATTAAGCAAAATTGGCGAAAAGAGTATGAAAATACGAAAATAAATAGAGAAAATATGAAAAAAATTAGGACTACGTTTTTTTACCCCAAAAAGGGGGATAAAAAGTTTATAAATCGTTTTGATTTTTTATTTCCATTTTTTCTCAATATTTTCTACTAAATCTATTTTTTTCTACTTTCTTCTTATTATCATCTTCTTTTTCCCCTTTTAACCTGTTGACGACGAAATTGTTAGGCCTGGGGGGCATTTCATCAAAGAACTTGTCGGACATTTTATCCGACAAATTTGCTCTAAGCCAATCAGATGCAAGCATTTCAGTAGCTTATAACAGTATGTCGGATAAAACATCTTATGATGAAATGCCCCCCTGATGTCATTATCCCGAGACGAGATTAGAAACTAAACGACCCTGTCCGTGCGTGCGGTCTCTGGTTAAATCGCTCATGCGTAGCCTGGTCGCACGCTGGTGATGGACGCACGCTGGTGATGTTTTTGGTGGTCTTAGTTCTTAATTGCACCTTATCACTACATGATTGAATATTCTACATTCCCATGTCAAACTCGATATTACTACATTGGAAACGATAATAATATTGTGAACAAGAAAAGCATTCTTCCAGTTTGTAAACTGAGTATTTTGTCTTGGCCTGAAAGAAAATGTTTTACAATTTAATGAGTCTGGAACAAGGTGAACAAAGAGTTGTTTTTTTTTGTGATGGACTGGACTGGTGGATCTACCCCTATGGTGTCTTCAAAATAACGTATATGGTGTCTTCAATCCGCCCTTTGTTTTCGAAGCTCTCGATCTCATCGCTCTCTTCACAAGCTCAGAGAGGGATGATATTGCAGCTTTCAAAATGTACATTATAATCTGATATAATTTTATTGTCATTGTCGGGAAAAGAATATAAAATGTGGTCCTTTTATGGATATTTAATCTAAAGTAATGTCAATTCTTTTTTCATGTTTGTTTTGTTTTGTTTGACATTAGTTTCTAAAGTTTCATTATAACTGCAAATAAACATTAGACTACTTTCCTAATATGCTCCAGTATAGTTTGGTCTAAAACGTTTGCCCAAATTACATGTATACTTTATACCCGCGTTTCATTAAAAAAATATTGTATTAGTTTATCATATATTATTTTTATTTCTCCGCGAAAATTTCCCCATGCTTTTGAAATATTTAAATTTTGTTATATCAAATGAAATATTGTTATCATAATAAAAGTACTTTATTGTTAGTACTTAATCATTATATTATGAATTGTCTTATATTTTGTCAGAATCGTTTCATTACAATATTCTTTTAGCCAAATTATAACCCTCTATAGAATCGCATCAAGAACAATGCCTACATCATTCATAATTTGTTTTTTGGATATTTTTGTATGATCTATGAATTTTTTTAAAAAATCTTTATTTGTATTGTTTTACACACGACCCGTTTAAGTGATTTTACTGTGATTAAATAAATTAATCAGAACTATAAAAGACAATACCTTAATATATTATTTTTATTAATAAGAATACATGCAAATGACATTGTATTTTATATTTCAGAAACAGCTTTTAAGATTGCCCAAAAAATACGAATTACCTTTGCCGTATATTGTATATAATTCATGTAATTAATTTGATTTCAGTAGGGTATATAGTTATTGAAATGACATACAAAAATTGAACCACTTTTCAAGGAAGCCTACAAAGAATCGGAAATACAAAAAGAAACTTATCCAGGCATTTCCCGACCGAAAATGTAGGTAAAAATAGTGCTTAAAATTGAGAATTGCCCCCCCCCCCATTATCGCCCGCCCCTCCCCCAGAAAAAATAAATAATAATATACATGACTTGTATATGAATGGATGGAGTGACCCGTATGGAAAGACTCCTACCCCATGGTTGCTGTTTTAATAATGATGGGGTATTGGACGCCAAAAAGCAAAAATGCAGACCCCCTATCAATAATTATAATCAAGACGTACAAAATAATATTATTCAAAAATAAAGAAGCTTTGTGGGGGGGGGGGGGAAAGGAACTTTGAAGGTTTCCCGCCTTTCAGAACTCTAATTTAGAAATATTTATGGAGTACGACCGATTTCATATTGTATAAAATATATTATAAAGTGTAAATAAACCAGAACTGAATTTATATGAAAACAGAAACGGAAGCTTAAAGTAAATGAAACAAATGCAAAAAAAAAAAATATGGGCCCCCTATAAAACTATAATTTCTATGTAAACCAGCCCCCACATAAAGTTGGTAATCATGTCCCTATTTATGTCGTATGATTTATTCCTCATGGCATATAATAACTTTTGTTTTGTAAAATATTCTCTCCTAACTCAAATTCATTCAGTTATTGATTGACCTTGTTGGAAACAATCAAGGGGGCAACCGATTTAAAAACGTAGTTTTCACGTATAGTTTACTAATGCTAGGAGATGGCAAGTTTAGCCACAAGGGGGCATACTTGATGCGCAAAAGGAAAGGGGGGGGGTGATCGATTCATGTTGCCCGACCTCTGACGGTCCATCTCCGTCCTGCAAACGGGCATGAAACGGGTGCGGCGTCCTCATTCACTCCTTTTACCGCCCTTTTATCGACTGGTCCGGTTTAAGACCGTTCTTTAAAATCCTTGCGGGAACGGGTGCCCAGCGAGCTCCTATGAACGTGTTGGACGGGCTTCAACCGCTTCGCCGTGTGCCTCACCGTTTGCTGACGTGTGCACAAATTTGGCCACCGATCAATACTTTGTTATATCTCCAGATACATCCGGGTTTTTGTGTGTGCGCGCCCATGTAAGAAAATCGGTCACACCTTGTGCTGATCTATTGAATTGTCATGGGTTAACAATAAAAGTAATACAAAGGAGGATTAGCGAAATTGAAAATGCTAAAAAAAAAAAAAAAAAAAAATCGCTGATGGTCACTTATAACACTGGTTGACACAATTTTTCCTGAGTGCCTGAGAAATATATTTATTTAAGAAACTTGTTTATTAAATATATCAAATAGGTATTACATGTTTGTCACTAGAACATATTGCTCATTTCATAAATTAACTACTGTGTATACACTGCCCTCCAAAAGTTTGGGTACACCTGATGTCAGCTCTGTTTTGGATCATTTTGAGGCATTTTATATCCAGTAATTCAGTCCAAATGATGTTTAAGTACAAGAAATACATTATACAACCAATATACTTCATGATTACCAGGCCAAGTCTCCTTGTAATTTAGAAATTATTCAAAAATATACAAAAAGTGCAAAAACGTGATTTTGCACTAATTTATCCAAATTTTGAAAAAAAAAGATATCTCAACTAACAATGGTCCGATCAATGTAAATTTTTGTATGGGTGTTGAGGCGTATGTAAAATATAACCCTGTACTGTTTGTTTCTATTTTGAGACCACACTTTATTAATTATGCAAATTTATGCAAATTAAAGGTCTATTTTTAGAAATTTATCAATATTTTGTTTTAAAAATTGCTACGAAGCCCAAATTTTTGTTAAAAGTTGCTAAGTATAATAATAAAAAATATTGTGATTAAAAAGTTGGACTTTATCATGAATTACTTTGTATTCTTTTGTTTTATCACTTTCTATTGTTTTTTATTATTTTTAATTTTTATGTAATTCTTAGTGTTTTGGCTCTTTTCTGTTTCTAAAATTAAAGCAAAATGTTATCTTGCATTTTATTTAGGTCTGACATGCAATAATGCAATGTTGTATCACCTAACAACACAATGGGCAGTGTTCTAAGAACAATAGTTGCACTACGCTTTAAAGGAACAAGTCACCAAAAGGCATATTTGGGGTTGGCAGCAGTTGCGCAGCAGTCATGGAAATTTTATAGTTGGTTAAATTGGCTGAGACCCCTCCCCCAGTCAGAACAGTCATTATTAGTCTTTATACAAAAAAATCATTAAGTAGGAACCATTGTTTTGACGTGTAATTAGGAAAGTTTTAAAAATCGAAAAATTCAATTATTGCCCATTTTATGTACTGAGTGCACCATTCACGTGAATTGCTCTTCAACACTCTTAATTGCATCTAAAAGGCTCTAAGCATCATCTTGTATATCTTGAAATCAATCAAGGTACATTACAGAAATATAAAAGAGCCAAAAACACTGTGAAATACATAAAAATAAAAACAATCCAAAACAATAGAATTTAATAAAACAAAAGAATACAAAAGAATTCAAGAGAAAGTCCAACTTTTTAATCATAATTTTATTGAGTTTTATACTCAGCAACTTTTAACAAAAAATTGGGCTTCATAGCAATTTTTAAAACAAAGTCTTGATTAATTTCTAAAAATAGACCTTTAATTTGCATAAATTTAAATAATTAATAAAGTATTGTCTCAAAATAGAAACAAACAATACAGAGTTATATTTTACATATGCCACAATATCCATACAAAATTTTACATTGATCGGACCATTATCAGCTGAGATATCGTCTTTTTTTTAATAATTGAATGAATTAGTGCAAAATCACGTTTTTGCACTTTTTGCATATTTTTGAGTAATTTCTAAATTCCAAGGAGACTTTACATGGTAATTGTGAAGTATATTGGTTGTATAATGTATTTTTTGTTATATAAACATAATTTGGACTGAAATACCGGTCATAAAATGCCTCAAAATGATCCAAAACAGAGCTGACATCAGGTGTACCCAAACTTTTGGAGGGCAGTGTATCAAAATTTCAACAAAAGTAGTACAAAAGGTGAATTATAGAGGGTATTTGGTGATAAAGATGTGGTCATTAGGGAACCGAGTACACCCGGTTCCCGCTCTCAACGGGTTAATCTATTCTTTACCTCTTTTCTTTTTGGGGTTATTCCCGAGTTCCATCCTATTTCCCCCGCTTTATATCAAATTTTTGTCACCTTCTTTGTAATATCTTCCTATATTTTTCCTGTTTTCGTATTTGAAACCCTTTACCCCTCTTTTCTGATATTTCTTCTCTTTTTTTTTTTGTCTTCTTCTTCCTTTCTATGCTTTCCTGCTTTCATTATATTTTCCTGATTTTTACACCTTTCTTTCTTTTTTGTTTGGTTTTATTTTCTTCCCTATTTAATAAATTTTTTTCTTATTACAATATTATTATTTTCTGATTCTTTTCTCTAACTTCCTTTTTTATCTTATTTTTTTTTTCTCAAATCTTTATCCCATTTTTCTTTTTTTTTTAATTTTTATCCTACTTTTTCTTGTTTGTTTGTTTGTTTTTTGTTTTTTGATTTTTTGTTTTTTGACGTATTTTCATCCTGCATGAGGAAAATCCTCCGTTTGAGATGACAGACCCTAGTCTTGGCACTCTACCAATCCTCCTTTCCAAGCGAAACGATCATGAATCGCCCGAAGCTATTGTCTATTTCTTGACTTCGCGGTTGCATTCTCTCTCAGTCTCTCTCTCCCTCCCTCTTTCCCTATTTCCATTTTACGTTTCTATTCTCCTTTCATTTACCTCTTTACCTTTCTTTCTTTCTTTTACTTTCATTCGTTCTGTATTTCTTTATTTTAATTCTTCCATCCTTCCTTCCTTTCTTTCTCCCCCCCCCCCTTCTACACCACCGTTAGCGAATTATATTTCCTTTTAATGTTTTTTTTTATTTTCTTTTTTATTTGTTTGCCTTATTTTATTTTTTTTCCTTCTTTCCCCTTTTTTCAACACATCAAAAGAGCCTTTATTTGCGAATTATATTTATTAGAGTCCATATATAATTATTTGTTTATTTAATGTCCTTTTTTATTGGTTTTAATTTTAAAACAAAATAGCACAGAATATATTTAATTGCAGAAGCAATGCAGGCGCGGATCCAAGAAAATCGAATTGAATGCATTTCGGGAGCCCAATTGTCTGGGGACAAAGAAACATCCGCGCCTGCAATGAACCACGAAGGTGTCCCTGACAACTTCCTGAATGAACAGTATTATTCTGTCCATGTAGAAACTAATACAATCCAAGCTAGGAAGTACTGTTCGATGAGCGACTCGCTAAATGCGCTTCTTGCAGCATAGTCAGGTCGCCGAACTACTACAACCTTTACGTTAGTTTGTTTGCGATCAAAAATATAGTTACGCACATCAAGTTCAAGTTCAAGTTCCATTTATTCATTTCATCATTTTAAAAAATACATACATAACAAAATAAGCATGAAACATTTATATATAACAAATTATTTACAAACATGATTATTATGCCAAAGTATAATGTACAAATCAAACATTCTTTAAAAATGAAATATGAGAACTTTTAAAAAAGCCTATAGGTGGCTTTGTAAAGTAAAGTTCACATTAAGTATAATACAATTTAAGTAATTATGGAGCATACATGTATTGGCAAAATATTAGAAATATTAAATGAGGGGTATGAATCATTAAGAAGAGGTTTATCGGGTGGACAATTCAATGATACTTAGAGTACAAGTTCAATTTTAATTTCTTTTTAAAAGTAACACTATTCTTTAATAAACGTATAACTTCAGGTATGGCGTTCCAAGTATTTGGTAGGGAATTCCTAACAGATTTCAGAGAAAATGAGGTTTTAGCTTTCCATAGATGAAATAAATTGCAGTTTCTAGTTTTGTGGGCATGCACCTGGGTATTGATTGAAAACATGGCAGATATATTGTTTGGAAGTAAATCTTGAAAATATTGAAAACCAATAAGTGCTATATGATATATGAATAAATCTAATATATTCAATGATTTTAACTTAAAACATAAAGGAGCAGAATGAGCATAATAATTACTTCCAGTACATATACGTAAGGCTTTCTTCTGTAACTTAAAGATAGTATTGACTTTCCCTTGCGATGAATTTCCCCAGACAACAATACAATATGTGAGATAGGGTAAAATAAGTGAATTGTATATAGTAAATAATATAGGCATAGGAACATTAAACTTCAATTTATACAGAATACCTATACATTTGGACACTTTGCGAGTAATATAATCAATATGGGCATTCCATCGAAGATTGTTGTCAACATGTACACCTAGGAAATTAATAACATTCAATTGGGATATGGGTGTTGAATCAATATTTAAAGATACATCATCTAGGAGATTACTTATACAACGATTTTTATTATGAAAGATAGAAAAATTCGTTTTTGAAAGATTGAGTATTAGCCCATTTGCCTTAAACCATTTTGATACCTTATCCAATTCATTATCGACATTGCGCTAAACATTGTGTATATTTGATTGAGTGTAAATTAAAGTAGTGTCATCTGCGTACATTATATATTGAAATTCAGGAGAGGATTGGGTTAAATCATTAATATAAATTTAAAAAAGGAGAGGACCAAGAATGGACCCTTGGGGAACACCACATTTTATGTCAGAAAAGTTAGAAACTGCATTATTAAACAAAGTATATTGACGACGTTCACTTATGCACATGCATTGTGTTTCAATTAAGAATATGCCTATGGGGGGTAAAAAGAATATTAATTCTATATTTTCATACATCTGCCACATGAATATACTACTGCGTATTCCACATCAATATTTTTCCACTAATTCGTCGCTGTTTTTAGGAACCGTCATAAACCGAATTTTTGGTCAAATTTTCGAAATTGAGTTTTTTCGATATTCTTAAAGCCTGTATTCAACTCTATCGAATGACCAAATTTCAGGTCGAAATCTTAATTAATTTAAAAATGAGAGAAGATTCAAATTTCGTTCAAAACGTCACATCGCTTCCAGTGATTTTACGAAGCGTCCTAAACCATTGTTTCTACAATGTAGCAGTCTCCAGAATGGCGCGCAACCCGACCTACATGTGGGTGAGCGGTGCGCGTATGCATTGAATGATTTTACGAACCGTTCTATCTCGTGGTTTAGGACGCTAAAAAACATGCGCGTGATACGCGTGATTTTACGAAGTGACCTTAACCCCCTGTTTGTCGTAAAAATAATCAGTTTCTAAAAAATTACCTTCCAATTTATTCCAAATATTTAGAATTAAAACCCCGATTGCAAATAATTTCTTTCATATTGTAAAATTATAGAATTTATGCTATACATTGATGTAATTAATTGCCCTGGTTTCCTTCAAAGCGCGAAGTTATAAGCGTCAGAAGAACATCCAAACATCCGACATAACCATGTACCATGAATGTCTTTCCATGATATGATATAGTTGGCATAAACATGGGGAGATCTTCATCAAAATTAGGCCCACTAATTTGAATTTTAAAAATCCACTCTAAGACCTGAATTTAGCAACAAAGCTGTGTAAATCGATATGTTGAGTGACCATGCCTAAACAGGATGACACCGGAGAGAGTGCAACGTGCAGTGGTTTGTGTGCAAAGTATATGCTATTGATACACAGACTGATACACACAGAATGCACACACTCCATATCAGTCAGCAGTGGTGTAGTATGCCCAGAGCTCTGGGGTGAGAGTGAAGGAAGTATGGCCTCATTTTGATGAACATCTCCCCATGTTTATGCTAACTATAACATATCATGGAAAGACATGCATGATACATGGTTATATCGCTTGCCCATGTATTGATATGTCATTGGAACAATATGAGGAAAAGCTGAGTAAGTTTTAGAAAAATGCAATTTTCTCTACCACAACTATACTTGGGCTTTAATAGTGACATGAAATCGGACATTTATTGTAGAATAATGCGAACACGAAGCAGGGAAGGGACTTTAACTGGTTTATATACATCATGATGTAATGCCTATAGATATACACACATGCACAGTATTATGCATATGAGTATTAGTATATGAATATCGTCAAATTCATAGGGCTGTAATGCAAGCGCCAAGCGCGATCTTAACCCTTTGGCTGCGACGGGCTTCTACAGAAGCCGAGCGAGGTGTTCAGTCTGCGACGACGGGCTTCTTCAGAAGCCGAGATAATTCCCTAATATATTGACAAACTTATTCAGCTTTTCACCAGCTCTTTGGGGCTAAATTCTTGAGGAATAGGACATAGATATATTCATTTTGAACATCCATTAAAGAAATAACCAAGTTACGTGGAAAAAATCGAGAACAATTCACTTCATTTTAACATTACCATATTTTTTTACATAAGAAACGAATTCCCGATCTTAACTTTTGGCGTACGCGTACGCGTCCGGAGGGGAAGAAATAATCAAATAAAGCTAGCTCGAGAGGAGAAATGCGAGAGATAAAGATTGAGAAAGAGAAGAAGGGAGAGAAATAAAAAGGTTAAGGGGTTAAAACAATGTTCATTATTATAGATATATATAAAACATTAGTTGTATGGAGATTGTCATTTTCCGATTCTCGCTAGGTTATATCAAGATAATGAGAGGGGTTGATTATCTGACATTTTGCTTCAACTATTTTGTTGTAATTATAATGATGTAATGAAATGTAAAGTATGTCAAATGCAGTAGGTATTATAAGTTAAAAGTCTCATTTTTATTTCAAAACTTACACCTGTGCTTTTAATGAATGGGGCTTAGTCAAAGGTGCCATTGTCCAGAGGTGCGAAGCCGGCCGCTATGATCTTTAATCCATATTTTATAGAACTAATTTGAAAGAAACAGGACCTCTTTTCAAGTGCTATTCGGTCGGCTTATCGATCGAACCGCACGTGCTGCACATGCGTTACGCATTTTGCATTGTGAATCTACTGGAAAGGAAGAAAGCGGAACTTCTGCCAAAATTCCTGTTTTTCTTTACCAAATAACGCGTCTTATATTTGGTTTTGATGACTATGACTATGCCTTACAGTATTAGATAGAAAAATGTCTGCCCTTTCATGTTTACATTTACTACAAATCATGAAAATGACCGAGTTAAATGCAAGGAGTAATGAAAGCACAAAACATGACAAATTTCTATAACATTGTAAGTGTACAAGAAATCGCTCCGCCGCAGGGGTACCAATCGCGTTTCACAGGCCCGCGCTCAAAGGGTTAAAATTCTCCCAATGAAATTGAACTGGAACATGTAAGCGCAAAAATGTAAAGGGCTTGGGGCTGTTACTGGTGATTGTA
>CALNVZ010000391.1:41179-64724 GCA_940671915.1 Paracentrotus lividus | reverse complement strand
GTATACATATAGACGCATTCAGTGCTTTATATATAAATAGTATAAGACCCCCCCCCCTGTGATGAAGAATAGATGATGCATGATAATTAGAGAACTAAACAGGAAGATGAAAATATTGAGGATAGGAACAAGAGAAAGACAGAGAGAGATTGGGAGAGAGTAATGGAAAGAAGAGACCAACTGCTATTTCATCATAAATGCCATGCATAATGCCGAACCAAATGGCGCTTTTGATATTGCATCATATTACTTCTAAAGCGATGACATGTCTTTATTTCATATGTTAGATCACTAGTCTCCCATCCCCTGTCGATCTATAGAATGATTTGATCACATCTATGTTTTGAGAAGCTTGTCATCTTATTCGACCTTTCTCTTTTTCTTTCCCGGGTGAGATTTTGCCTTGTAAGTCGGCGGAAACATATAATTTTTCATGAGGTATTTTGTTTATCGTGGTTAAGCATCAACACCATATTAGAGATTTATAAAGATTTATAATATTGCAGGGGCATGGAGCATTTTTAAAGTGGAGGGGTTGAGCTGAATGTGGGGGAATGACTAGGGTAAAAATTACAAACCTATGGTCGTCTTTGCACTATTGTACGTTTGCACTATTGTAACGTTTGCTAAAATAAAGGGGGGGGGGGGCTCCTACCTGCATGGATCTGCTTCCATGCACTTTTGGTGTTGGTCGACAAAATGAATAGGCCTATATTGATATATAAATTTTATTAATTATTTCTGCCTTTGGTTGCGAAAAATAGAAGGAGAAATAGTTTTAAAAATAATAGACAAAAAAATAAAAAATAAAAAATATACAGAACAAAAACGAAGGAGGCACTGAAAACTTTCGGACTGCGGATACTATAATTTTATTTGAGAAAATAATTTTACTTTCTCTCATTATGAATAGTCATATGCCAGCCAGTCTCTTTTGGAGGGAAACGGAGTGAGAGGAAAAAAAAACTGTAAAGAGTCAAGGAAAAGAGGGAGTGGGAGGAATATTTTTTGACTCGCTATACTAAACACTTTTACTTGTCTTGTTCAACTCTTTCAAATAGAAACAGTAAACAAAACAAATACTGGTACACAATCTTCAGGAACAAAATTATTTTATTAATACAACAGCTGTGGGTGGGGGGGGGGGGAATTGAAAGAGAGATAATGAAGACAAGACACGAATGTCGATATATCAAGTTTTTTTATTACAAAGAATGAGGCTTTCTCTTTATTTAGCCCGAAGTTTTTCAAGCAAAACAAAAAATATGTCCGTTCTACATTGTTTATATATATTCAGATACCATTTTATCATCATCATGATCATACTGGCAAGGGAAATTTACTCTCTTTTTTTTAATATTCATTTTAGAAATAATAGCATTTGATACGCTGTGATTTCCCTCAAAATTTCTTTTACAAGAAACCAATTCATGAGTCGCATGATAATAGAGACTACACAAAAGAGCTACAGCAGACGACATGCATATCGATCGAATCATCCGTACGTGCTGTAGTCCTTACGCATATTAGTACAATAGTGTCTATTGATCGCGGGGAAAGCGAAGCTTTGACAACTAGGCCGAACTTTTCCCGTCGTAAAAAACACAATTTTCTTTTGATTGAGAAACAAAAATCGTGATTTTTAGAGAGAAAAAAGTCTTACCTTTCTTGTTTACATTTACTGAAAATCCTGAAAACATATCAGTTTGGCGCAATTAGCATTTATTGTGGAAAGCACCGCCAAAGTTCCAATACCTGCATTAGGGTGCTTTCGCTGGAACTACGGAGGAGATAATCTAGAACGTTAGCATTATGAAGGCTTTATTTCAAAATAGCTCAAACCCCAAATCCTGCATATGTAAGTACAGGAAAAGGAGTGTGTAAAACTGGTATGTGCTAGAAACGGCTGGCAGCGTTTAAATTACAAGTTTTCGTGGTGCACAAACGAGGGTTTCCCCTAGCTTACAAGAGATAGCTCGCCGTTGTCAAAATCTACAACGCTATTTGTGGGGAAATGTACATTCTCCAAAACGTAGAACGTATAGGTTCTCAGCGGAGAGTCAAGTTATAAGCCAATAAGCGAGCGTCTTTGATAGGAATGTATACAGGGCATTTTCCCCCTTTGCTAAAAACATAAAAGAAGCAACTTTGAGTTGACTAATCATAATGGCAGGGGCGGTAGGTTTATTTCTTTCATATCAGCAATGTTTTAGGTCAGCTGTTATACGCATAGACGCATTTGACACAATAAAACCCTTGGTATGAAAAAAGAAAAGACTTAGTATCCCCAGTAAAGTAGCCTTTTCATTGAATTCGTATTGCAACAATAGACGTACAATATCTCACAAGCCAAAGGGAACATGTGCGGTTAACCATTGGAAACTTTAATTCAAAGTTATTGAAGAAGATAGAACACGAGATTTGCAGGCATTTTGAAAATAGTGCCTCTTTTATGCTAACGTTCTAGATAAGCTCCCCGTAGTCCAGCGAAAGCTCACTAATGTAACCAAAACGGCTCCGCCACAGGGAGAACGATCCGGATGCGCGGCCCGCACGCAAAGGATTAGGATAATGGAGGAATCAAGAGTTAACCAAAAATACTACAAGGGGGATCTTTGGTTAAACGACCAGAAATTATAAAGTGAAAACGTTGAGGTCACACGGCGATTGGGGTGACTGTGTGTGCACTGAATCGGAAAAGTTGACAATGTTACTGCACTATGGAGTTATAATTAGAATCTTGACACTGTAAAAATCAATTTTAGTTGCTTTTAAATGTTGAACTGGATAGCTCGACTGATTTCCTTTCGTTGTAGATTCTTATCAAGGAGCAATAAACTTCATTAGCAGGAATTAGATACCTAGAAACGATGACACCTGCAAAAAGAGTCAGCATTTTTGTTTTTTTGCTGGCATGGTCTATACTATAACCTGGTGCTTGCTCATCAATCGCTTCAACGAAATCAATGTAAAAATGTAAGTTATCTCTTTATTTTTGGATTTTAACATTGAATGTTAAGGCAACAAGTGTTGTGTAATTACAAATAAGGTACACCTCTTAATAGTCTCAGCGGCCAAAATATAATTGGCCAATATTGGTTTTGATTAAAGGAATGAGATTATAGTGAAAGAAATTTCATAATATGTAAAACTATTAAAAAAAAAAAAAAAAAAAAAAACATGCTTTGAATGCTCATTTAGGTTGTTTTAATGGTAAATCCCCATGAACATTCACACATACAATCTTGCGTCTACGACATAATATTTTCTGAGAGGAAAAGTAATGTAGAAATCCAAGCATGGGTGTCGATTGTGGGAAGGTGGGGATGCATCCCCCAATAATTTCTGTGTGTGTGTGTGTGTGGGGGGGGGGGGGGGGTGTACAATCACCAGTAACAGCCCAAGCCCTTACATTTTTGCGCTTACATGTTCCAGTTCAATTTCATTGGGAGAATTTAAACCTTTGAGCGCGGGCCTGTGAAACCGATTGGTACCCCTGCGGCGGAGCGAATTTCTTGTACACTTACAATGTTATAGAAATTTGTCATGTTTGTGCTTTCATTACTCCTTGCATTAACTCGGTCATTTTCATGATTTGTAGTAAATGTAACATGAAAGGGCAGACATTTTTCTATCTAATACTGTAAGGCATAGTTCTATGAGTCTCAAACCAAATATAGACGCGTTATTTGGTAAGAGAAAACAGGAATTTTGGCAGAAGTTCCGCTTTCTTCCTTTCAGTAGATTCACAATGCAAAATGCGTAACGCAATGTGCAGCACGTGCGGTTCGATCGATAAGCCGACCGATATAGCCTTGAAAAGAGGTCCTGTTTCTTTCAAATTAGTTCTATAAAATTGGATTGATAAGTCATAGCGGCCGGCTTCGCACCTCTGGACAATGGCACCTTTGACTAAGCCCATTCATTAAAAGCACAGGTGTAAGTTTTGAATAAAAATGAGACTTTATACTTAATAAATACCTACTGCATTTGATCATTCTATTAACATTTCATTACAATCATTATAATTACAACAAAATAGTTGAAGAAAATGTCAGATAATCAACCCCTCTCATTATCTTGAATATACCTAGCGAGAGAATCGGAAAATGACAATGCTCCATACACCTATGGTTTTATATATATCTATAATAATGAACATTGTTTTAACACCTTAACCTTTTTATTTCTCTCCCCTTCTTTCTCTTTCTCAATTCTTATCTGCTCGCATTTCTCCTCTCCGAAGCTAGCTTTATTGATTTTTCTTCCCCTCCGGACGCGTACGCGTACGTAGAAATAGTAAGTTAAATCGGGAATTCGTTTTCTTATGTAAAAAATATGGTAATGTTAAAATGAAGTGAATTGTCTCGATTTTTTCCACGTAACTTGGTTATTTCTTTTAATGGATGTTCAAAATGAATATATCTATGTCTCCTATTCCTCAAGAATTTAGCCCAAAGAGCTGGTGAAAAGCTGAATAAGTTTGTCAATATAATTAGGGAATTATCTCGGCTTCTGAAGAAAGCCCGTCGTCGCAGACTGAACACCTCGCTCGGCTTCTGTAGAAAGCCCGTCGCAGCCAAAGGGTTAAGATCGCGCTTGGCGCTTGCATTACAGCCCTATGAATTTGACGATATTCATATACTAATACTCATATGCATAATACTGTGCAGTGTGTATATCTATAGGCATTACATCATGATGTATATAACCAGTTTAAAGTCCCTTCCCTGCTTCGTGTTCGCATTATTCTACAATAAATGTCCGATTTCATGTCACTATTAAAGCCTCAAGTATAGTTGTGGTAGAGAAAATTGCATTTTTCTAAAACTTACTCAGCTTTTCCTCATATTGTTCGCAATGACATATCAATACATGGGCAAGCGATATAACCATGTATCATGCATGTCTTTCCATGATATGTTATAGTTAGCAATAAACATGGGGAGATGTTTCATCAAAATGAGGCCATACTTCCTTCACTCTCACCGCAGAGCTCTGGGCATACTACACCACTGCTGACTGATATGGAGTGTGTGCATTCTGTGTGGTATCAGTCTGTGTATCAATAGCATATACTTTGCACACAAACCACTGCACGTTGCACTCTCTCCGGTGTCATCCTGTTTTAGGCATGGTCACTCAACATATCGATTTACACAGCTTTGTTGTTAAATTCAGGTCTTAGAGTGTGATGTTTAAAATTCAAAAATTAAGTGGGCCCTAATTTTGATGAAGATCTCCCCATGTTTTATGCCACTATATCATATCATGGAAAGAACTTTTCATGGTAACATGGTTATGTCGGATGTTTGGATGTTCTTCTGACGCTATAACTTCGGCTTTGAAGGAAACGCAGGGCAATTAATTACATCAATGTATAGCATAAAATTCTATAATTTTACAATAATGAAGAAATTATTTGCAATCGGGGTTTAATTCTAAATATTTGGAATAAATTGGAAGGTAATTTTTTTAGAAACTGATTATTTTTACGACAAACAGGGGTTAAGGTCACTTCGTAAAATCACGCGTATCACGCGCATGTTTTTTAGCGTCCTAAACCACGAGATAGAACGGTTCGTAAAATCATTCAATGCATTACGCGCAACCGCTCACCCCACATGTAGGTCGGGTTGGCGCGCCATTCTGGAGACTGTTACATTGTAGAAACAATGGTTTAGGACCTTCGTAAAATCACTGGAAGCGATGTTGGACGTTTTGAACGAAATTTGAATCTTCTCTCATTTTTAAAATTAATTTAAGATTCGACGCTAAATTTGGTCATATCCGATAGAGTTGAATACAGGCTTTAAGAATAATCGAAAAAACTCAATTTCGAAAATTTGACCCAAAATTCGGTTTATGACGGTTCCTAAAAACAGCGACGAAATTAGTGGAAAAATATTGATGTGGATTACGCAGTAGTATATTCAGTGTGGCAGATGTATGAAAATATAGAATTAATATTCTTTTTACCCGCCATAGGCATATTCTTAATTGAAACACATGCATGTGCATAAGTGAACTCGTCAAATATACTTTGTTTAATAATGCAGTTTCTAACTTTTCTGACATAAAATGTGGTGTTCCCAAGGGTCCATTCTTGGTCCCTCTCCTTTTATAAATTTATATTAATGATTTAACCCATCCTACTCTCCTGAATTTCAATATATAATGTACGCAGATGACACTACTTTAATTTACACTAATCAAATATACACAATGTTTAGCGCAATGTCGATAATGAATGGATAAGGTATCAAAATGGTTTAAGGCAAATGGGCTAATACTCAATCTTTCAAAACGAATTTTTCTATCTTTCATAATAAAAATCGTTGTATAAAGTAATCTCCTAGATGATGTTATCTTTAAATATTGATTCAACACCTATCCCAATTGAATGTTAATTAATTTCCTAGGTGTACATGTTGACCAACAACTTTCGATGGAATGCCCATATTGATTATATTTACTCGCAAAGGTGTCCAAATGTATAGGTATTCTGTATAAATTGAAGTTTAATGTTCCTATGCCTTATTATTTACTATATACAATTCACTTATTTTACCCCTATCTCACATATGTTATGTTGTCTGGGAAATCATCGCAAGGGAAAGTCAATACTATCTTTAAGTTACAGAAGAAAGCCTTACGTATATGTACTGGAAGTAATTATTATGCTCATTTGCTCCTTTATTTTTAAGTTAAAATCATTGAATATATTAGATTTATTCATATATCATATAGCACTTATTGGTTTTCAATATTTTCAAGAATTTACTTCCAAACAATATATCTGCCATGTTTCAATCAATACCCAGGTGCATGCCCACAAAACTAGAAACTGCAATTTATTTCATCTTGGAAAGCTAAACCTCATTTTCTTGAAATCTGTTAGGAATTCCCTACCAATACTTGGATGAAACGCCCATACTGAAGTTATATCGTTTATTAAAGAATAGTGTTACTTTTAAAAGAAATTAAAATTGAACTTGTACTCTAGTATCATTGAAATTGTCCACCCGATAAACCTCTTCTTAATGATTCATACCCCTTCATTTAATATTTCTAATATTTGCAATACATGTATGCTTCCATAATTACTTAAATTGTAATTATATTAATGTGAAACTTTACTTTACAAGCCACCTATAGGCTTTTTTAAAAGTTCTCATATTTCATTTTTAAAGAATGTTTGATTTTGTACATTATACTTTGGCATAATACTGTTTGTAATATTTTGTTTATTATAATGTTTCATGCTTATTTTGGTTATGTATGTATTTTTTAAAAATGATGAAATGAATAAATGGAACTTGAACTTGAACTTGATGTGCGTAACTATATTTTTGATCGCAAACAAACTAACGTAAAGGTTGTAGTAGTTCGGCGGACCTGACTATGCTGCAGAGCGCATTTAGCGAGTCGCTCATCGAACAGTAACTTCCTAGCTTGGATATGTATTATGTTTCTAACATGGACAGAATAATACTGTTCATTCAGAAGTTGTCAGGGCACCTTCGTGGTTCATGTGCGGCGCGGATGTTTCTTTGTCCCAGACAATTGGGCTCCCGAAATGCATTCAATTCGATTTCTTGGATCCGCGCCTGCATTGCTTTCTGCAATTAAATATATTCGTGCTATTTGTTTTAAAATTAAACCAATAAAAAAGGACATTAAATAAACAAATAATTATATATGGACTCTAATAAATATAATTCGCAAATAAAGGCTCTTTTGTGTGTTGAAAAAAGGGGAAAGAAGGAAAAAAAATAAAATAAGGCAACAAATAAAAAGAAAATAAAAAAAACATTAAAAGGAAAATATAATCGTAACGGTGGTGTAGAAGGGGGGGGGGGAGAAGAAAGGAAGGAAGGATGGAAGAATTAAAATAAAGAAATACAGAAACGAATGAAGTAAAGAAAGAAAGAAGGTAAAGAGGTAAATGGAAAGGAGAATAGAAACGTAAAAATGGAAATAGGGAGAGGGAGGGAGAAGAGAGACTGAGAGAGAATGCAACCGCGAAGTCAAGAAATAGACAAATAGCTCTCGGCGATTCATGATCGTTTCGCTTGGAAAGGAGGATTGGTAGAGTGCCAAGACTAGGGTCTGTCATCTCAAACGGAGGATTTTCCTCATGCAGGATGAAATACGTCAAAAAACAAAAAATCAAAAAAAAAAACAAACAACAAACAAGAAAAGTAGGATAAAAATTAAAAAAAAAGAAAAGATGGGATAAAGATTTGAGAAAAAAAAATAAAGATAAAAAAGGAAGTTAGAGAAAGAATCAGAAATAATAATATTGTAATAAGAAAAAATTTATTAAATAGGGAAGAAATAAACCAAACAAAAAGAAAGAAGGTGTAAAATCAGGAAATATATAATGAAAGCAGGAAGCATAGAAAGGAAGAAGAGAAGAAAAAAAAAAGAAAGAGAATAATCAGAAAAGAGGGGTAAAGGTTTCAAATACGAAAACAGGAAAAATATAGGAAGATATTACAAAGAAGGTGACAAAAATTTGATATAAAGCGGGGAAATAGGATGGAACTCGGGAATAACACCCAAAAGAAAAGAGGTAAAGAATAGATTAACCCGTTGAGAGCGGGAACCGGGTGTACTCGGTTCCCTAATGACCACATCTTTTATCACCAAATCCCTCTATAATTCACCTTTTGTACTATTTTGTTGAAATTTTGATACACTGCCCATCCAAAGTTTGGGTACAACCTGATGTCAGCTCTGTTTTGGATCATTTTGAGGCATTTTATGACCGGTATTTTCAGTCCAAATTATGTTTATATAAAAAAATACATTATACAACCATAATATTCACAATTACCATGTAAAGTCTCCTTGGAATTTAGAAATTACTCAAAAATATGCAAAAAGTGCAAAAAACGTGATTTTGCACTAATTCATTTCAATTATTAAAAAAAAGACGATATCTCAGCTGATAATGGTCCGATCAATGTAAAATTTTGTATGGATATTGTGGCATATGTAAATATAACTCTGTATTGTTTGTTCTATTTTGGACAATACTTTTATTATTATTTAAATTTATGCAAATTAAAGGTCTATTTTTAGAAATTATAGCAAGACTTTGTTTTTAAAAATTGCTATGAAGCCAATTTTTTGTTAAAGAGTTGCTGAGTATAAAATCAATAAAATTATGATTAAAAAAGTTGGACTTTCTCTTGATTCTTTTGTATTCTTTTGTTTATTAAATTCTATTGTTTTGGATTGTTTTTATTTTTATGTATTTCACAGTGTTTTTGGCTCTTTTATATTTCTGTAATTGCTTGAATTGATTTCAAGATATACAAGATGATGCTTAGAGCCTTTTAGATGCAATTAAGAGTGTTGAAGAGCAATTCACGTGAATGGTGCACCAGTACATAAAATGGGCAATAATTGAATTTTTCGATTTTTAAAACTTTCCTAATTACACGTCAAAACAATGGTTCCTACTTAATGATTTTTTTTGTAATAAAGACTATAATGACTGTTCTGACCTGGGGAAGGGGTCTCAGCCATATTTAAACCAACTATAAAATTTCCATGACTGCTGGCGCAACTGCTGCCAACCCAAATATGCCTTTTGTGACTTGTTCCTTTAAAGCGTAGTGCAACTATTGTTCTTTAGAAACTGCCCATTGTGTTGTTAGGTGATACAACATGCATTATTGCATGTACAGACCTAATAAAATGCAAGGATACATTTTGCTTTAATTTTAGAAACAGAAAAGAGCCAAACACTAAGAATTACATAAAAATTAAAATAATAAAAACAATAGAAAGTGATAAAACAAAAGATACAAAGTAATTCATGATAAGTCAACTTTTTAATCAGCAATTTTTTTATTATTATACTTAGCAACTTTTAACAAAAATTTGGGCTTCGTAGCAATTTTAAAACAAAATATTGATAAATTTCTAAAAATAGACCTTTAATTTGCATAAATTTTGCATAATTAATAAAGTGTGGTCTAAATAGAAACAAACAGTACAGGGTTATATTTACATAGCTCAACACCCATATAAAATTTAGCATTGACGACAATTGTTAGTTGAGATATCTTTTTTTTCAAATTTGGATAAATTAGTGCAAAATCACGTTTTGCCACTTTTGTTAATTTTTGAATAATTTCTACAATTTACAAGGAGACTTGGCCTGGTAATCATGAAGTTATATTGGTTGTATTGTATTTCTTGTACTTAAACCTCATTGGACTGAATTGTAAGTTATATTTTGCGATTTTATAAGCACCTGTGATATCAATAAATGAGTCAACATTATTTTATGAGATACGCGGTTCAGTTGAAATCAAATGAAAATCAGTGCCTTCAAAACTCTTCCTAAAACGTATTCATAAGACCTTTTTGTATTTCTAAAAAATAAAAGCATTTAGTGTGTCAGCCTTCTAATAAACACTATTATCCTCCTTGTATTCAAGAGGAAACGACATCCTGAATCCTGCTCTTTCAGAAATAAATCTTTTGAGCGGTCGCCATGACACTCTTTTGTTCGGGGAGTGCCTCGCCCAAGCACTAATCGGGCTTTTCGCTTTGAAAAGACCAAAGAGTGAATGGTGAGCTAAATTGTTTTTCTTCCTATTTTGAAAAATGTTGGTAAATACAAGTGTAAAGCTTCAACGTGTCAATAGACGATCGTGCTGAAAGGATCTCGTTAGCGTTTAGCGTTTATGAGGTCAATTGACTGGAGCTATGCAAAAAAGCCGAAAGAATAAATCACGTGATCAGGATCGCGCGCGCGTACGTGTACGTCCCAGAAGAGTTGGGATTTTTTCCCCCCTTCCGATTACAACGAAAACTTTAGGTAAATTTGAAATGACTTCCTTTTTTCTCAATTTTTTTCCTCGCAGCTTCATTTTTTTTTCAATTTTTAATCGAAATAAATTTATAAAGGAAATGGTGCCAGGGATTTTAGGACATAGAAACTACGAAAAAGCTGGAAAACTTCATCAAAATATACTCCACAAATCTCGGCTTCTGTAGAAGCCCGTCGTAGCAGAGTGAAGAACTCGCTGGGCTTCTGTGGAAGCCCGTCGCACTCAAAAGGCTAAAGTTGATTTTTCTCCTTCGGGTTTATATTTCTGATCACTCGAGCAATGAAAGCTAAGGGGTCATTTTGGACGAGCATCGACATAAGGGCTTATCATAGCTCAGTCGACAGAGCACCTGTCTAGTAATCAGGTCTTGAGTTCAATTCCCAAAGGAATCCTAATTTCTTTGCTCATTTTTTTTAAATATGTTGAATTGTGTGTTAGGTCTAAGAGTTTGTATAAATAAAGAGTATACATGCAACAGGGACTAAATCCACTTTTGACTGTCATTTGTGTTACTTACATTGATGACTCTTAAAAAGAATCTAGTGTAGTGGGAAAGGTGAACCATGGTTAAAAAAATAACTGTAAGCTTTCAAGTTATTTTTAAGGTATTTAGGAAGAATTATATCGTAGAAAGTTCCACTTAAAAGGATTGCTCTTCGAATCCCATTATAATGAAAACATGACCCCAAAAAATGATTTGTTCGGTTCCCGAACATGTGAGCACCAGTACATGTAGTCCCATACATTTTTTAGTGCAGTGCATGTTACTCTTAGAAGAATTTGGTAAATTTCTAATAATTTTGTTTTATTCTAAAACCTAACATCAATAAACAATTCTTAGGTGCATTGTTATCAACATTTCCAATCACTTTGGGACAGTTTCTTTCATGTTTAAATCAGACTACAACACTAGAATATCTTTAAATATCTGAATGGACACATAGATTTGGGTGAAAACAGAAAATATTGATTAATGAACAATGAGCAAAAGAGGATGTGGTCCCTTTTGCATGAAAAGTGTTTCCGATTTAGTCCTTTTAGTATGAAAACGTAAATTTCATACCGATTTATTTTGAATAAAGCTTCTTGAAGCTTCTTTTTAGATTTAAACTATTGTCAGTTTTATGCACATGGTGAATGTCTATTTAAACAAGTTAAAAAAAAAAATAAAATAGTCCCTTTTGTATGTTAGCTCTTCAAATGTAGGCCTACCTAAAACTAACGGTAAATTGCCATTTGTCCTAAACCCACTTTCACTAATGTACATTTGGTCTCATGCCATATAGTCTAATTCCATATCGTCTACAACCAGTTCCTCCAATTACCTATTGGTCCAAGTACCACTCCACCATTTTCCGTTCTTCTAATTCCCACTTCGTCTAATGCAGTTTGTCTAATGTTAACTTGGTCTATCACCACTGAATCGTCCAATTCTACTAACAAACTGGTGATAGACCAAGTATTAATTTGCTCATTAGACCACGTGAGCATTAGACTAATATGTTTTAGATACTATTGTAAATTAGACTAAATTGTTATTAGACCAGTTGGCAGAGACATTCAAAATATAAGACCAAATTGATATAAACACACCTAACTTACAGGGCAATATTATCCGGCCATGGGACCAAATGATTACTGGACCAAAATGGCCATTAAACCAACTGCCAGTTGGACCAAATGGTAATTAAACCAACTGTAAATTTATTTTATAAGCGGTTAATTAGACCAACTTTCAGTTGGGTCAACTGAAGTTAGATCAAACCAACCGATTATTGGACCAAATGAAATGATACCACATGACTGTTGGACAAAATGGCGAGTAGACGAAATTGCTTATCCCTGACGGCAGAAACGGGTAAAAATGACGTCATATTTACGTCGAGCTTTGATTTTGACGTCTTATTCTAACCTAAATACAAAAACCCGATGCTAGAGACTGATAAGTAGTCAGTTTGTTTAGAATGAATGACAATCATCTCTTGCGTTTAAGGCTAATATCGGCCGTATCGGCCGTATCGGTATTTGCTTTCTTCGCAAAATAATGCTAAATATCCACAAAGACATGTGTATTGTATGTAATACCTTTAATAATTTATAATTAACAATACCTGAAAGTAACAGAGAAAACAGACTCATTTAGTATCTTAAATGACAGATATAGCTGCCTTGATCACACTTGCAATTCGCGAATCGTCCACTCGAACAGTGCATGTATACGACTAGCTACCGCTTCTCAGCCGACTGGGCCCGCTACACATTCGCTGTTGACCGCCTTGACGTGTAGTTGTTGCTCGAACATATTATGTGTTTGCTTGATCTTATTCTTAATTATTAATATTTCTTTAGACCTATAATCGATCAGCCCATAACAACAAAGGCGTCTCGATCCGGTTTGACAACAAGCCAGTTATTTAATATTTATTTAAATTGCTTCTTTTTTTTTTTCATTGAATTTTGAAGTCATGATTATTGAATAATTCGTTATTATAATGATAACAACTGTATGTTGAGGAACAGAAGGGGGCGGGGCACAGGGCATGGCTTCCGTTCCCCTCGCTCACCAAATGAAGAGCTTCATTCCAAAGGAACCAAATCCATACTTGACCCGAAGTACCTAGTATACAGTGGTGGGCCAAAATTATTAGAACACCAAGCATATATTAAATGATTTTAGTAATTTTCATTCGTTGACCATTTAAATACCTATAAAATGGTTGGAATGTCTCTGAATATCATCATTATGCTTTAAAAACTAACTAACACAAGCTACGCGTTGGGAACTCGCCCCAAGTCGCCCTTTTTTATGTTACACCACCGACTGAAAAATCTAAAAAACTCTGCCCCTTTCAGGATCAAAGTGTCATAATTAAACATTTAAGCCTCTCCCTACAAAAGTATATATATTTCTGAAAGGAAATTTCCTGAGGATGTCAAAAATGGCATTCATAACAACACAGGGTGAAGTAGTTACATCTTATGTGGGAATTTTTTAAATTATTTTTGAAGGGCCTCAAATTTTTAATTGAGTGCCCCTATTTAAGTCCCCCGTTCCAATGACCCTTAATATTTCAACATATTTGAATTGCTCATGAAATTTCCTTTTAAAAATAATATACATTTAAAGGAGTGTCTTCATATAGTCTTTACCTTCAATGGGCATGTTTATTTTGGTCATCTCACCATCAAGGGTGGGGGCGAATCCATCCTCCCCACTTGACCAAATTTTCTGAAACTTAGCATGTATATGAGGAGGAGTATATTAGAATAAATAAGCCTGCTAAGTTTCATACTTCTACCTCAAATACTCTTTGAGCAATCGGAATATGTAATTGGCATTTTACTTTTTACATTTGAACTACATGTTTAATACACAAGTCTATGGAGAAACCAAAAGCGCATAGCACAACTGTTTTTCATGCTGCCCATTACCAGATGGTCGAAACTATATATAAATTTGGTGTTACATATACGTAAGACTCTGTGCTAAATAGTCATGAAAGCTCATGGCACAAAAAAGATCTGATTGCGGCAAATGAACTAGGGCAATGATAATCCCATAGACTTGTGTAGGTTCAGGTGTTCTAATAATTTTGGCCACCACTGTAAAAAAAAATATATATATATATATTAATTTAAAAAAATGTTGACTAGAGCATATTAGATAAAACACAAGGGGAACAAAAAAATGTAAAGACAAAGATGTAAAACGTGCCCATATATGCCTACCACAGATAAGTTGGAGTTTTATAATAATGGTGACAAAAAAACATTTATATTGAAAGAATCATTTTCGTGTACATCAAGAAACCTAATTTACTGTATAACTTGCAATGGATGTGGGAAACAATATATAGGAGAAACGGTGATATTTTACGTAACCGAATGATATTACACCGTCAGCACGTAAAAGAGAAAAAAATCAAGTTCTTAATGTGAGTAAACACATATCAAAGTGTGCTCAAGGAATATACCTGAATTTAAAGTTGTACCATTTTATAAAATTAAAAAACGGATAATGAAAAATGAACGTAAAGCAAAAGAAAAATGTTTCATTGATTCATTTAGCCAGAACTAAATAGGCCATAGCAAGTTTGTTTATTTATTCGATTCTAAATTTCATGACAATCCAATGATCTATTGTAAATATGTACAAAATATTGTTAAATGATTGTGAGGTATCTTATTATGACGTAATAATATGTTGTATAATGATTAGGTTGCTAAGCAACGCGCTTGTTTTGCGCTCATCTAGCGCCAGCACGCAAGTGTTAAATGTTTGTGTTATGATTTTTAAAGATTTGTGTTTCACTTTCACTTTCTGAAGAAATAAAGAAACCGGTTAAAGTGGAAAAAGATTTGCCTACACGACTATTCTTCAGAATTTTTGTTTAATTCACATTATATAATATATATATATATATATATATATATATATTATTATATCTGGCAATATCCCACGGTAACTGACGTTACACACAACCAGAATTTTCTACATTGTTTGTACTGTAGTTACATAAATAAGAATACATGGGTCTTCAAATTAATATACATGAATAAGTAAGTGTGAAGGAAGAAGTTGTGTAAAAAAATTCCACCAAAATATTATTTCCATTGAAACGCCAAGCAAAAACGTGTCGGTAACTGACGTTACAGAAAACGGACATGCAAAATCATGGTGTTTGATCAAATCTCAATATCTAATGTCCACGACGTTTTATAATGATAAGTCTTATATGACATCATACCTAGGTCCTTATGAACAGATTTGCAAAATAAGAAGAGATTTTCATAATTTTTGTTTATCATGGGAAAACTTTTGTAAAGACATGTCGGTAACTGACGTTACGTAAACTGACGTTACCCTTACAGCTTCCATAGACTTTACACATGTAAAATCTCAATTTTGATTTAGATCAAAATATTTTGTGTTCATGCCTTCTGAGAATTATGTGTTTGATATGACATCATACCTATGTTCTAGGCAACAGACAGGCAAAATAAGAAGTAATGTAATCATTTTCCTCTTTATTCAGTTACAAATTTCCTGTGAACATGACAGTTTTACACATATATTTCCTATAGGGTTTGTACAGAATAATTTTGAAAATTTTATTTCTTACTTCTTTAAGAACTAAATTCCATCACATACACTGTAAATATGGGAATATTTTATTCTTAACATATTAGAAACTCTGAAATAGTATTTTGTTTGATTATTACACGTAGGATGTCCCACACATGTATTTTTGTGTGTAGTGCATGTGAATCTTGCCAGAATCAGTTTCATTTGTTCTAATTTGCTGATTCTAAATCCTCACGGCACATCAATTCTTAGGTGAATTGATTTTTAAAATCGCTTTTTTAAATAGTTTCTTCCTCAATTCAAACATATAACTACAACAGAAATTTCCATTTAACTCATTTTGTACAGAGTTATGATCCGCAGTCATGAAATGCAGAATTTCAAAGCTACATGTAGGTAATGAAATTTGATGAAATTACTGTTCATCTTTGGCATTAAAATGAAATCCTGTTTAAAGATTAAAGTGTTTGTTCTATGCTTTGTTCTACCACAATTCACATATACATGTACATGTATCTAAGCAGATGCACAGACATTGAAGCTATGATCATAGTATTTTTTTATTTTTTTATTCCATTTATATATCTATTATTTTTTTTTACAAAAAGAAATTTTTAAATACAACTAATGATTTGATTTAGATTTATCATAACATTTAAAATTATAGGCTTATATTCCAAATTCAGAATATAATAGCAATGGAACCTT
This sequence comes from Paracentrotus lividus, assembly GCA_940671915.1. Taxonomy (NCBI): domain Eukaryota; kingdom Metazoa; phylum Echinodermata; class Echinoidea; order Camarodonta; family Echinidae; genus Paracentrotus; species Paracentrotus lividus. Next base: position 48,074 of record CALNVZ010000391.1, on the reverse strand, counting down.
GATCACACCAATAGACAATCAACTGAAAATCTAAAGCAGATTTGGAGGGGATTACATGTACACTGCATGGGTTTCCTAACTCTTAAATCATTACAAGAAAAAGTTACCATTTACCATTTTTATTGCTAGATGGTTATAGTTTAAGCAGTAGTAATTAGTTCAGATGCATATAGGAGTCCAAATTGTAATTGTTTTCTATGAAATGATAATGGCATCATGGTAACTGACGTTACACTAGGTCATGGTAACTGACGTTACACAAATTGGTTGTCAATTTCCACTTGATTGTATGTTGAATATCCATAGCGTTGCTATTGATAATGATCAGATGCAGTCATATATTAGAAATCTTAATTGGCATAGTTGATACTGCCTTCGTTGCGGAAAAAAATAACAAGTTCATGTTTTCGGTAACTGACGTTACATTCCAAATGAGGGTTGATTAAATCTAGTTTTTTGACCAAAGTCACAATTGAAGCAATTTTTTTGAAATGCAGATTGATAAAGTGTCTGTCTAACAACTTTATCCATGCAAAAGATTATCGGGAACAGAAACGGTTTAGTTGGGAAAATGAAAATGAGTTTCTTGTAAATATACCTTTTCTATACCCAAAAAATATTGGAATACTTCGGCGTATGATTAGAAAGTGAAAATGGCCGCCATCAGGAAAACTTTTATTGATTCTTAAAACTTCAACTCATGTATTTTTTGAAAATCAAAATTATTTGTCTTGTCTTGTCTTGTCTTGGTTGAGTCGGCATATGCAGGCTAGCTGTAGGGGAGACCGGGTATGGACGTTACAAAATTCACATTTTGGGCCATATAATTCTAATGAAAGTACTCACGCACTCCATTTTGGGTCTGTAGTTAGCCTATAATGTTGGCTAAAACCTGAGGCACATAGAACTTGAAAACATGTAAACACTAATTAACTACAGCTTATTTAATGAAGACAATTTTTTGTAACAACCTACCCCGTATACGGGGTAAGTTGTTACACCATACGGGGTAGATTGTTACTATATGTAAACATAAGGGGTAATTTGTTACAATGTGTTAATCTCTTATACCATACTTTTGTTTCAACTTTCCAGTTCTTGGTATCGTTAACAGTAGATCAAGTAGAGCTCTAGAATAGACTAAAGTAATAATAGAAATATCAAAATATTAACACCAGAAAATTGAAACAAAATTACTTTACATGTGTAGGCCTAATGTAATTGGGGTAGGTTGTTACATCGACATGGGGTAGATTATTGTAACAACCTACCCCATGGGTGATTTTATACATAAAATCAACTGTAGCAAAGCCATTTAGGCAGAATTACAGGGCATGGCTCATGAGTATATTAGTGACATACATGTACTATATTCACAATACCAGACTATCATCATGTGCCTTCAGATGTAAGAACTATTACAAATTTTAATTTTTATCAAAAATTCACTTGGAACTGTAAAAAATGGTTTTTGTTGATTTACTTTTTAATAAAACAACGGAGAAGCCTCACGACCGGCAGTTCATCACAGCTATATGTAGGCTTTATATAGATGCCAGTTAGCACGAACTCTCTTGTTCCTACTTCGCACACTGAGAACTGTAACAACTGACCCGTGTAACTTCCATACCCGGTCTCCCCTACTTCGCCAACTTTGTTATAACTAGATCGGCTTATGAGAAGGTCGGGTCTTACTGGGCTTTTTGTTTAATCAGGTGTGTTTTGAAGGAGTCCAATGTTTTAATGACTTTGTGTCGATATTGAGTTCATTCCAGTCCTTCGCTGTTCGGGGAAGAAGCTGAACTTGTGGACATTGCGTTTGATGAACTGACGTTGGAGCTTGATACTGTTCCCTCTTGTTGGACGGGAGTTGACGTGGATGAAGTCATCAGGATTGATGCAACAAGTTCTTTTATGATTTGGAACATTAGACAAAGTCTGCATTTTTTCTTCTGTCATCTAGGGATTCCACTGCAAGGTCTGCAACATTGTTGAGACGCTACTGGTTTTGTCTATAGTCCCCCATACAAAACCGAGCTGCCTTTCGCTGGATGGCTTCGATTTTCTGTTTGTCCTTCTTGAGATGGGGGTCCCATGCTGGGGAGGCGTACTCCAGAATCGGTCTCACCAGTGTTTGGTAGGATAGTTGTTTAATCTCTTTCGGAGCTGACCAGAAATTTCGTCTTAGGAACCCAGAACTCTAGAAGCTTTGGCACAGGCTTTGTTGACCTGAGTGTCCCAGCTAGATTATTATCTATCACCACACCAAGGTATGGGAATGTGGATACTTCTTGTAGTCGTTGACCACAAGAGGTGTACTCTCTATCTATTGTGCTTGAGTTCTCTTGGAAGATATTTTCATGATGACACATTTAGCTGGGTTGAAGGACATAGCCCACTTGTTTTGCCATTCCTCAAGTTTTAACAGATCCTCTTGGAGGATTTGGAAATCTTTGGTAGTTGAACCGGATGTGTAAACAACACAGTCATCTGCAAACAGTCTAGTTGTGGAAGACAGGCCATCTGGTAGATCAATTGATGTACATTAGAAAATCCAGTGGCCCTGTCACAGTTCCCTGCGGAACTCCAGATATAACCGGCATCTCCTCGGAGGGAGATCCGTTGACTAGAACTGCTTGGGTTTCGTCCGGTGAGGAAATGTCTTTCCCATTTTAGAAGGGATCCAGTAATGCCATATGATTCTAGCTTTCTTAACAATCTCTCATGGGGTACTTTGTCGAAAGTTTTGCAAAGTCTAGAAATGCTACATGTACAGATTTCCCTTCTCAAGGGCATTTGTGATATCATTTACAGTAAGTACAAGTTGAGTAGTGGTAGAGCGTTTGGCTCTGAAGCCATGCTGATTATCAACCAATATATCATGCATTTCTAATGCTTCATGATATGGGAATGTACAATATGTTCAAGGATTTTACAAGCAATACAAGTTAATGATACTCCTCTGTAATTAGTTGGGTCACACTTATCGCCCTTCTTAAAGATAGGACAGACATTAGCTCTTTTCCACTGTATAGGTACATAGCTCTCATTTATTGAGGATTGATAGATGTCAGTTAAAATTGGAGCAATTTCACTTGCTGTTAATTTATAGATCCATGGTGGGAGATCATCCGGACCAGAGGCCTTGTTTGGATTAATCTTTTGCAATTGTTTGAATACTCCAGATTCACTAATGACTAGACCTCTATTTCAGGGATCTGATTATCTTGAACTGCTGGGATGTTGTAGTATATTCACGGGTAAAGTTACTAACAAGTATTTCACTCAGTAATGTTGCTTTGTCTTTGTCAGCACTTATTACTTTATCTTTACTAGAAAGTCTTCAATACCAGCACTTTCTTTCTTTATTTTTGTAAATATGGACCAAAATACTTTGGGATTATCTCTAAGAGACCTTAGTAAACTATCAGTTATAAATTCTGATTTAGATTTGTTGAGTTCTTTCCTAACAACTTTACAAAATCTCTTATACTCATCCCAGTGACTGGGCAGGTTAGATCTCTTTGCTTTGTTATACAATCTTTGTTTCTTTCTGCACAATCTTCTATGAGTTCTGCTAAACCATGGGAGGTTTCTTCTATTTGTGGTTGTTTTTACAGGTACATGGTCTTTCATTATTGATTTAATTTCTTTTTCAAATAAGTCCCATTTTTCCTGTGTTGTGGAATTAGTAGTACATTCCTTATACTGTTCATAGAACTGATTGATCTTTTCTTTAATTTTCACCACATCTGCTTCGATCTTGAGTACACCTTTCGTTTTGGTTTAACATTTCTCTTCATTTCTACATGAATATCGATTTGACAATATCATGATCACTAAGTCCTGCGATAACGTCTACATCTTGTACGATAGCAATGTTATTCGTAAATATGAGATCTAATATATTTTGTTCCCTTCTTGGTTTGGTGACTATCTGATCTAGACCATTTACGTTCGTAATATCTAACAATGCTTCAGCAACTTCTCTAGAAGCTGAGCTTCCTTGTAACACCGTGAGTTGTTTCCAGTTAATATTACTCTGGTTAAAGTCTCCTGAACGATAATTATATAGGCTTGTTGTTATTATTTATCAGTTCAAGTGATTCTCTAAGAGAGTTTACAGTATCAATATCATTATGTTTGGGTTTATATACTGTTGCAAATAGTATGGGTCTTTGGTTCTTTACATTAAGCTGACAGCACAAAATTCAGATTCCTTTTCCAGGTCTTTCCTTCTCACTATAGGTAATTCAACTTTGTGCATAAAGAATACTCCACCGCCATGGTGTCTGATCTCTATCTTTCTATGCACAGCATAGTTAGTTGGTAAGAATTCAGCATCTAACACAGAAGGGTCAGATGCTGAATTTTAACCAAATATCATTTTGAATTTCCGGCACCCTTGTCCGGATTTCTGTGGAATTGCCATATATATATATATATATATATATATATATATCTCCATCTCTCACCCTCCCCGCCTCTCCTCTTTCTCTCTCCCTCTCTCTCTCTCTCTCTCCCTCTCCATATAGTTTTACAGTGAATTGTATCACATATTATATATTATATACTCATCATTTAATCTTGACAGATTATTATAAAAAACAAATATCTGTTAAATTTTGTTCATATAACAGATTTTGCCTGTCAACCACTCATGTCTTGTCAAATTTTGTTTCGTCTTATTTTGTAGCCTGACGAAGGCCATGTCGGCCGAAAGCTTGTGAAATAAAGGAATTTGAGAGCTACGTTTCGAGTCATCTGTCTCATTCATTTCGCCTATACTAAATAAAAGATGGTTCACTGCATAGCACGTTATTCAAGGGGCCCGTTTTCACTATTTATATATATATATATATATTAAATTATTGTAAATTTCTCTCCTGAAGAAGACGGAGGTACTAGTTCGTCGAAAATTTGAGACTGAAAAATCTAATAATTGGCGAAAATGCATTACTGGACTACATTTTGTTTCTTTATGTATATATATATATATATATTATATATATATATATATATATACAGTGGTGGCCAAAATTATTAGAACACCTACTACCAAAATCTATGGGATTATCATGCCCTAGTTTATTTGCCGAAATCAGATTAAAGATATCTTTTGTGTACCATGAGCTTTTATGACTTTGTAGCATAGGGTCTTACGTATATGTAAACACCAAATTTATATAGTTTCGACCATATGGAATGAGCAGCATTAAAAACAGTTGCGCTATGCGCTTTTGGTTTCCCCATAGACTTGTGTATTAAACATGTAGTCCAAATGCAAAAAGTAAATGCCAATTACATATGCCGATTGCTCAAAAGTATTTGAGGTAGAAGTATGAAACTTAGCAGGCTTATTTATTCTAATATACCTCAAATACATGCTAGGTTTCAGAAAATTTGGTCAAATGGGGAGGGTGGATTCGCCCCCCCCTTGTGGTGAGATGACCAAAATAACCATGCCATTGAAAGTTAAGACTATTTTTTTTCATTTAATGAAGACACTCCTTGTAAATGTATATTTTTTTAAAAGGAAATTTCATGAGCAATTCAAATATGTTGAATATTTAAGGGTCATTGGAACGGGGACTTAAATAGGGGCACTGAATTAAAAATTTGGGCCCTTCCAAAATAATTTTAAAATCCCACATAAGATGTAACTACTTCACCCTTTGTTGTTATAAATACCATTTTTGACATCCTCAGGAATTTTCCTTTCAGATATATATATTTTGTAGGGAGAGGCTTAAAATGTTTAACGATATGACTCTTTGATCCTGAAAGGGGCGAGGTTTTTTTGATTTTTCAATCGGTGGTGTAACATAAAAAAGGGCGACTGGGGGGCGAGTTCCCAACGCATGGCTTTGTTATTTAGTTTTTAAAGCATAATGATGATAATCGGAGACAATCCAACCATTTTTAAGGTATTTAAATGGTCAACTAAGTGAAAATTATTAAAATCATTTAAATATGCTTGGTGTTCTAATAATTTTGGCCACCACTGTATTTATATATATATATATATATATTAATATATATATATATATATATATATATATGGCTGAACTTCGTAAACGAAGATTTAGGAGATTCTATGTAATACAGAATCTTTTGTGTATAGCTGCTACCACGCCCAAGTTGCAGCTCCCCATGAGAATGTGCAGCTACATGTGTCCACAACTGTAAAAAAGTTTGTCCCTCCAGGATTTGCCCATAATACACAAAAGATTCTGTATTACATAGAATCTTCCTTAATTACAGTTTGTTGACACATGTAGCTGCACATTCTCAGGGGGAGCTGCAACTTGGGCGGTGGTAGCAGCCTTCCTTTTCCTTCGCTTTTCTCCCAGGTCTGCTACACGCTTTGTTTCAAATAAGGTAGATGCCTTTTTGATGCAGCGTCTCCATGCATTCCCATCGCATCTACCTCCCAAGTTTTGTGGCTGATGTTGCCTAGCGCGAGATTAGACTTCAGACTTCCTTGAAGCGTTTTCGAGGAGCCCCTATCTTGCGCTTGCCAGTTAAGAGTTCTCCATAGAGAAGTGTCTCTTGTAGGCGGTTGTCGTCCATTCTGGTAACATGCAGTCCAACGTAGTTGTAGCTGTATGAGGATAGCTTCGATGCTAGATGTGTTTGCTTTTTTCAGGACTTCAGCATTAGTTACACGATCCTGCCAGCGTATCTTGAATATGCTACAGAGACAGCGTTGGGGAAAACGTTCCAGAAGACGAATATGACGGCGATATAGAGTCCAGGATTCAGCCCCATACATAAGAATTGAGATGATTACTGCCCTGTAGACGCTCAGTTTTGACTCCGTTTTGAGGTGATGGTTTGTCCATACTCTTTTTCGAAGTATGCCAAAAGCAAGACTTGCTTTCGAGAGTCTTTG
>CALNVZ010000391.1:4014-41079 GCA_940671915.1 Paracentrotus lividus | reverse complement strand
TGCAAATTTAGCTATTGTGACGTATTTTGTTGCTCCGCGTATTCATTGTTATGAGCTATAGTGCGCAACATTTACTGTCATTACGCGCTAACCAAACAAGGCAATCGATAGAATCGATACTCTCCCCATTCATTTAACACAGGCTTTACCCTCCAAAAACCAAAAGTTATATTGTACATACGTACAATATAACTGATTGAAAGTAGGTCACGAGGTACTGCTCTAGCCAATCGCAACGCGTATTTTTCTACCACTATTTATTATTATATGTTATATGTGTGTGCACCACTGTGCACACAGTTTTAAATCCCGGCAATAACAGGCGCGGATACAGGGGGGGGCCCGACGCCCGGCCCCCCCCCCTAGCAAAAAAAAAAAAAAAAAAAAAAAAGAAAAAAAAAAGAAAGAAAAAAAAAAAGAGAGGCAAAAATAGACGAGCAGGCCGATTGACCTCCAACCTTACCTCCTACAGCTGATACATATGACCTCCTTTAATGGCCGAAGGCAAAAAAAATAACACCTACCCCCCCCCCCCCCCCTCCCCCCCCCCCCCCCTCCCGCTTATCGCTCGACCAGCGTGATGTGAAAAAAAAATTGAGTGTACCTTTTTGCTCGCCGGAAAAAATTGGGTGTACCAAATCTGAAATTCCGATTTTGGCCCCCCCAGTTATGAAATCCTGGATCCGCCACTGAATAACGCCTGACTGAGTCGGTTGCCAGACTGATGTGAGTCGGTTGCCCGACAGCTTGCCCATATGAAAGAATGGGCTTCATTATCCCACAAATGGCTTCATTATCCAAACTATAACTAGCTCTAGAAGTGTCGCTCTCGTTGTGTGTAATTTGTAATTGAAACCAGCATGTAGGCTACCGGTGTTTGATACAATCGATGGGAAGGAAACCACTGAATTGTTTTCCCTCTCGCTTTCAAGATTGTTAGATCTAACGTTATGTCTTGTTGTTTTCACTAGATTGTGATTTTCTGGTAGATGTGATTGCATAGCTACGTCTACCTCACCTTGCCATTGGCTGTGCTTGTGAAGGCGGCTGGCTTGATGACTGGTTTGCTCCAGTTGTCTCGTTTCCACGGTATTGTGGTCCGTTAGCCTAGTCTCCGGAGCCGGTTTACGCTGGTGGTGGGTAAGCATCCACTGCTGGGTTACTGCCCGAGTGCCTCGCCTGTTTTGGCCGCTCGGCCCGCCGGGGAGTTGAGATGCCGAGTACGCCATGAGTGGTGTCGTTGCTAGACTGCCTTAATCTTGTTGACTGTCTAGCCTAGCAATCTTTGGTTGGCGAGCCACCTGGCTCTGGCTTGATTTCCACTTTCCCATCTTCGATATATTGGGATTTCCTCTCGTTATTTAGACTTATCTGTATACTCAATTGTAGAGCCTTCTCGAAAAGGACTTCTCCGAGGCGAGATAAAGTCGAAAGTGAGAAAATCTTGCACACGGCGTTCCCACGCTTATTGCGCGCATAACTCCACGATGTAGTATTCACTGGCTGTGCGCATTTTCGGTTTCTTTACAAAGGTAAATTCACATGTAGCTGTCTCACAAGGGCACCGCTTAAACAGCTGTAAAAGGGGCGCGCTATTTCTGGCCTATACCAGCAATTGTTTTGTCTATCCTTGACTCTCCCAGAATGACTCTGATCATTTATTATGATCACGTTATTCTTTGTAAAGTGACCAGAATGCATGGAAAAAAAAACAAAAAAAAACACACAATTTGGCGTCCCCTAAATTCTAAAATTAAGATCAATGACTTTGCCCCCTAATTGTAAGGTCCATAAGCCCCTCACCCCAGTGCCCCTCCCACTTTTTTTTATTTCCCGTTCTCTTTTTCTTCTTCCCCCGCTTCCCTTTCGCTATCTCTTGTTTTCTCTTTCCCTTTTTTTCCTTCCCCTCTCTTTAATTTTCTCCCCCGGGGGGGGGGGGGGGGGGGGGGGGGGAGCGGGGGCGCTCACCTTATGATGAGCTACGCATGCACATATACATACAAACTTGTAAATCGGGTAGGGCTTAAAATTATTGTATTCAGCCTTCCGGCATCGTCGACGACGTTAAGGGGTGTTCTTATCATCGACAGCATTTTCATAAAAAATAAAGGTGTTTTCAGGTTAAATTTTTGTTTCGGGTGCTAAATTTTACTGTCTTTGCGCCATTTATGGTATGTTACTTTTTTCCAGTATTATTTTATCGAATAGGCGTGAAAATTTCGGTATGGGTAATACGCCAGTTTATAGGGTAGGCCTACATTTTTATGGTGTGTGAACACGCATGGGAATAATTAGTTTTCCTTGAGTGACCCCCTTGCTCTTGCCTCCCATCCTTATCCAAGAATACGCGCATGTTATTGTTTTATTTTTATTTTTTTATTTTGTAGGCCCTATTATTTAGTTTTGTTTTGTTTTTAATTTGTTTTTATTTTATTGATTTAATATTTTATTTATATATTCATTTAGTTATTTATTTATTTTTATTTATATATTTTTTTGTTTGTTTGAGGGGGGTACTTGACTGGGGTAACAAATAAGAACGAATTGGGCAGCATAATGATAAAAATAACAATAATAATATCTCGATTTTCATATAGCGCTTTTTCAGTTAAACTGCTTAAAGCGCTTCACAGAATATTATTCTTTAAAAATGTCAAACTTTCCTAATAGTCTAGATGTTGGTAACAAACTGATCACCAAAAAGTTTGACGAAACTCATTCCTTTAAAAGCAAAATTCAAAAGCTTAAAAAATATCAGGGGTATGAACAATTTTGCGGACAACTGTTACTAAAGGCTCCTTATATGTTCGCGGGAAAACATAATTTAGTTAAAAAAAAAAAAAAAAAAACACACAATTGCCAGAAAAAAATTTGGTATTTTTTTCTGGCAATTGTGTTTTTTTTTTTTGTGTAATGCTGATTCATCTGGTACGTCAAGGGATGACTTTGCTTAGTAAGGTATGGGCATGCATTTTTATATAATAATTCAACTATATTACGAATTATCTGCAAGCGAATGTATTTAAGGACATTTACTGTTTGATCTAATTGTTTGACTTTTTAATCATATTGTGAGCACAAAACATGATGGAAAGAAGAACACCGACAGCATTCATTTCTAATTACTTATTTTTTTCTATTATAATCGATTATACTAAAGCTTGCAAACTGAAATGAACATAACATTGGGCTAATCAATTATTGGCTAATCAGTTTTTTGTTCACGCTGCGCGGCAGTGATGGCCTCATAAAATACTATTATCACAGGGAGCTGCATCAATGTGGCCATCAACCTGCACGTCCTGCTATACGCAGCGCCGCCTTTCGGCCAAGAAAAATGAGGCATATATATTTTAAAATAGAGTAAAACGTTTTTTTTTTTCGAGTGAAAGGTTATTGCGATAGAGGAATGAATTATATTGCACACTGTGTGTTCGTACACGCATCTCGGATATGCAATGTAAACATACACGCATCTGTACTGAACAGTAACGTATGCGTGGCAAGTACATTGTATACAGATTATTCAAAATAAAACAAACAATGCGGTGTAAGGGTTCCATGCCTTCGTACCTGAAGTGAGATATATAAAGTGAAATGTATTTTTGTTTACAAATGATAAATAAATATATTTGTGAAAAGGGAAATATATTATTGGGAAATTGGGAAAAGTGAAATGTATTTTTTACAAAAGAGAAATATATTTTCGTTAAAAGAGAAATATATTTTTGAGAGAAATATATTTTTACAAAAAGAGAAATATATTTTGTGAAAAGTGAAACATATATTTGTGGAAAGTAAAACATATATTTAAAAAAAAAATTGAAATGTATAGGCCTATATTTTGTAAAAAGTTTAATTTTTTTTTTTGAAAAGTGAAACAAATATATTTATATGAAAAAATGAGCAAAGAAAATGGGGTACCATCACGGATTCGAACCAGAGACCTCCTGGTTACTAGTCAGGCGCTCTACCATCTGAGCTATGTAAGCCCCGGATGTGGTTGTCCTAATACCCGTTAACTCTTCAATGCTCGAGGTCTCTGGTTCGAATCCCGATGGTACCCCATTTTCTTTGCTCATTTTTCATATTATATATTTCTGGTCAGTTTATAATTTATCCAAAAATTATATTAAAAAGCTGCATCACTTCACCGTGATCCCTCGCATTTACTCCAAGTTGATTTCTATCCTTCGGGTTTATGCCAGGTTTTATAGCTTCTGACCTCTCGAGCATTGAAGAGTTAACGGGTATTAGGGACAACCACATCCGGGCTTACTATAGCTCAGATGGTAGAGCGCCTGACTAGTAACCAGGAGGTCTCTGGTTCGAATCCCGATGGTACCCCATTTTCTTTGCTCATTTTTTCATATTATATATTTCTGGTCAGTTTCTAAATTTATCCAAAAACAAATATATTTTGTGAAAGGTTAAAACATATATTTTTTGAAAAGTGAAACATATATTTTTTGTGAAAAGTGAAACATTTATATATATAAATATATATTTTGTTAAAAGTGAAATACATTTTCTTTAACATGTACATATTTTAGTGGAAAATATTTTTAAAGTGGAGTGAAATGAATTTGTAAAAGAGAAATGTATTTTTCTTGGAGTGAAATGGTTTTGTAAATGATAAATATGTATTTGTTAGAGTGAAAGGGAATAATAATTGATACCCTTTTGGCGTGCCATACATGTATATCCTGTCCCTATTTTCCTTTCAACAAATGGTGCGTGTGCATTACATATTCTGATAAATATTTTGACAAAGTTGTTGTAAGCCCCATTAACATTTTCAGATCTGTACACTGGTTCCCAATTTTCTGAAGACACATCTGCATAGAATTTATTTTTGTCATATATTTTGTAATTTCTTGAGAGTACAAAACATTTTATTTTCGTTTCATCAAGATGGTCTTGATTTAGTAGTGCAAAAATTGGTAGGTGATCTGACACGTCAGTAAGGATAGTACCGGAAACAATTGTTTTATTAACCATATTGGTGTAAATATGATCAATCAAAGATGACGATAAATTTGTTATTCGTGTTTCCATGTCTATGACTTGATGTAACCCAAGGCAAGAAAGTGGCTTCTTTTGTGTTATTTTCCCCATGGACATCTATGTTCATGTCTCCCATCAGGATACATGGCTTTCTATCAATTTTATTTTTTTCTAACAAACGAATTAAGCTATTTTGAAACTCTACCACATCAGTATTTGGTTTTAGGTACATAACTCCAAGGATAATTGAGCAATTGTTTATGGTAACCTCAGCCCATAATGTCTCAGCGTGATCTACATTTCACTTTAGCAGCCTGCATTTCAGAGATGACTTTACATACATTCCTACACCACCACCTCGCATTCCATTATCACGGCAACTTATTTCTAAATTATATCCATCTATTGAAAAGAGATAAGGAGAATGTAACCTGCCATATTTCAGACAGTCCAATTACATAGAATTTACAGTCTATAAGATTTTCATACAATAATTTAAAACTGTCAAAATTTCTATTCATTGACCTGATGTTAACATGAGAAAAGCTAAGGGAATTGGTATACTGCCTTTTTAGTGTTGCATTAAAATCATCAGGTGACAGTTTATACGATTCAATATTAACATTATGATTGTCATTAGCTGTGATTGGTATCATAGCTAAATATGTAGTTCATATTATAGACCGATTTATTCTGGCAAGAGTTCAGACAGTTTCTATTAGGAAACGCAGTTGTTTGAATTGTTTGTATTCGACGTCAACCATGCCTATATCAAACATGTCGTCCGGATTTTTGATTGCCACAAAACTTCCGTCAGTATAAGTATGAAGAAGACAGAGGTTTTGTTCTAGCCTGCTCCCCGAGAAGAATACACACCTCCTGTCATATCCGTCCAAGGCACTACACTTAATGCTGTTAAACACTTCACCTACCTCGGAAGTACGATGTCGAGTGATGCCAGCCTTGACAAAGAAATTGATCAAAGACTCTCGAAAGCAAGTCGTGCTTTTGGCAGACTTCGAAAAAGAGTATGGACAAACCATCACCTCAAAACGGAATTAAAACTGAGCTTCTACAGGGCAGTTATCATCTCAATTCTTATGTATGGGGCTCAATCCTGGACTTTGTATCGCCGTCATATTCGTCTTCTGGAACGTTTCCACCAACGCTGTCCCCGTAGCATAAGATACGCTGGCAGGATCGTGTAACCAATGCTGAAGTCCTGAAAAAATGCAAACACATCTAGCATCGAAGCTATCCTCATACAGCTACAACTACGTTGGACTGGTCATGTTACCAGAATGGACGACAACTGCCTACCCGAGACACTTCTCTATGGAGAACTCTCAACTGGCAAGCGCAAGATAGGGGCTCATCGAAAACGGTTCAAGGAAGTCTGAAGTCTAATCTCGCGCTAGGCAACATCAGCCACAAAACTTGGGAGGTAGATGCGATGGGAATGCATGGAGACGCTGCATCAAAAAGGCATCTACCTTATTTGAAACAAAGCGTCTAGCAGACCTGGAAGAAAAGCGAAGGAAAAAGAAGGCTGCTACCACCGCCCAAGTTGCAGCTCCCCCAGAGAATGTGCAGCTACACGTGTCAAGAAACTATAGAAAAGCTTGTCCCTCCAGGATTGGCCCATTTATTCACAAAAGATTCTGTATCACATAGAATCTTCCTTAATCTTCGTTAACGAAGTTCAGCCACATATATGTATAAATATATACATATATATATATATATATATATATATATATATATATATATATATATATACAGTGGTGGCCAAAATTATTAGAACACCAAGCATATTTAAATGATTTTAGTAATTTTCATTCAGTTGACCATTTAAATACCTATAAAATGGTTGGAATGTCTCCAAATATCATCATTATGCTTTAAAAAGTATATAACAAAGCCATGCGTTGGAAACTCGCCCCTAAGTCGCCCTTTTTTTTTATACACCACCAATTGAAAATTGTAAAAATCTTGCCCTTTCAGGATCAAAGTGTTATAACGTTAAACATTTTAAGTCTTTCCCTACAAAAGTATATATATTCAGAAAGAAAATTTCCTGAGGATGTCAGAAATGGCATTCATAACAACAATGGGTGAAGTAGTTACATCTTATGTGGGGATTTTTTAATTATTTTTGAAGGGCCCCACATTTTTAATTGAGTGCCCCTATTTAAGTCCCCCGTTCCAATGACCCTTAATATTTCAACATATTTGAATTGCTCATGAAATTTCCTTTTAAAATATACATTTACAAGGAGTATCTTCATTAAATTAAAAACATAGTCTCAACCTTTAATGGACATGGTTATTTTGGTCATGTAACCATCAAGGATGGGGGCCCAAAATGTGCTGAAACTTAGAATGTATTTGAGGTATATTAAAATAAATAAGCCTGCTAAGTTTCATACTTCCACTTCACATACTTTTGGAGCAATCGGCATATGTAATTGGCATTTTACTTTTTTTTTTGTATTTGGACTACAAGTCTATGGGGAAACCAAAAGCGCATAGCGCAACTGTTTTTAATGCTGCGCATTACCAGATGGTCGAAACTATATAAATCTGGTGTCTACATATACGTAAGACTCTATGCTAAAAAGTCATGAAAGTTCATGGCACACAAAAGATATATTTAATCTGATTTCGGCAAATGAACTAGGGCATTGATAATCCCATAGACTTTGTGTAGGTTCAGGTGTTCTAATAATTTTGGCCACAGCAATTCAAATATGTTGATATATTAAGGGTCATTGGAACGGGGGACTTAAATAGGGGCACTCAATCACTTTGGGGCCCTTCAAAAATAATTTAAAAATCCCCACATAAGGTGCAACTACTTAACCCTGTGTTGTTATGAATGCCATTTTTGACATCCTCAGGAAATTTCCTTTCAGAAAATATATACTCTTGTAGGGAGAGGCTTAAAATGTTTAACGTTATGACACTTTGATCCTGAAAGGGGCAAGATTTTTTAGATTTTTCAATCGGTGGTGTAACATAAAAAAGGGCAACTTGGGGGCGAGTTCCCAACGCGTAGCTTTGTTAGTTAGTTTTTAAAGCATAATGATGATATTCAGAGACATTCCAACCATTTTATAGGTATTTAAATGGTCAACTGAATGAAAATTACTAAAATCATTTAAATAAATTATGTTTGGTGTTCTAATAATTTTGGCCACCACTGTAAATATATATACTAGGTACTTTGGTCAAATATAGATTTAGTTCCTTTTGGAATGAAGCTCTTCATTTGGTGAGCGAGGGGAACGGAAGCCATGCCCTGTGCCCCGCCCCCTTCTGTTCCTCAACATACTGTTGTTATCATTATAATAACGAATTATTCAATAATTATGACTTAAAATTTCAATGAAAAAAAAAAGCAATTTAAATAAAAATTAAATAACTGGCTTGTTGTCAAACCGGATCGAGACGCCTTTGTTGTTATGGGCTGATCGATAATAGTTCTAAAGAAATATTAATGATTAAAAATAAGATCAAGCAAACACAGAATATGTTCGAGCGACAACTACACGTCAAGGCAGTCAACAGCGAATGTGTAGCGGGCCCAGTCGGCTGGAGAAGCGGTAGCTAGCCGTATACATGCACTGTTCAAGTGGACGATTCGCGAATTGCAAGTGTGATCAAGGCAGCTATATCTGTCATTTTAAGATAATAAATGAATTCTGTTTTCTCTGATACTTTCAGGTATTGTTAATTATAAATGTATTAAAGGTATTACATACAATACACATGTCTTTGTGGATATTTAGCATTATTTTGCGAAGAAAGCAAATGCCGATACGGCCGATACTAGCCTTAAATGCAAGAGATGACTGTCATTCATTCTAAACAAACGGACTACTTATCAGTCACTTAGGCGGGCGGGCGAGTTATACTCTAGCATCGGGTTACACTCTATTAGATTTTTTGGGGGGTATTTAGGTTAGAATAAGACGTCAAAATCAAAGCTCGACGTAAATATGACGTCATTTTTACCAGTTTCTGCCATCAGGGATAAGCCATTTCGTCTACTCGCCATTTTGTCCAACAGTCATGTGGTCTCATTTCATTTGGTCCAATAATCAGTTGGTCTGGTCTAACTTCAGTTGACCCAACTGAAAGTTGGTCAAATTAACCGCTTATAAAATGAATTTTACCATTTGGTCCAAGTGGCAGTTGGTTTAATGGCCATTTTTGGTCCAGTAATCATTTGGTCCCATGGCCGGATGATATTGCCCTGTAAGTTAGTTGTGTTTATATCAGTTTGGTCTTATATTTTGAATGTCTATGCCAAATGGTCTACTAACAATTTAGACTAATTTACAATAGTTTCTAAAACATACTTTGTCTAATGCTCAAGTGGTCTAATGAGCAAATGAATATTTGGTCTATCACCAGCTTGTTAGTAGAATTGGACGATTCAGTGGTGATAGACCAAGTTAACATTAGACAAACTGCATTAGACGAAGTGGGAAGTAGAAGAACGGTAAATGGTGGAGTGGTACTTGGACCAATAGGAAATTAGAGGAACTGGTAGTAGACAATATGGAATTAGAATATATGGGATGAGACCAAATGTACATTAGTGAAAGTGGGTTTAGGCCAAATGGCAATTTACCGTTAGTTTTAGGTAGGCCTACATTTGAAGAGCTAACATACAAAATGGACTAATTTTTTTGTTAGAAAACTTGTTTAAATATACATTCACCATGTGCATAAAACTGACTATAGTTTAAGTCCAAAAAGAAGCTTCAAGAAGTTTTATTAAAAAATAAATCGGTATGAAATTTACGTTTTCATACTAAAAGGACTAAATCCGAAACACTTTTCATGCAAAAGGGACTAAATCCTCTTTTGCTCATTGTTCATAAATCAATATTTTCTATTTTCACCCAAATCTGTGTTTCCATTCAGAAAATTCTTCTACTATGTTTAAAGCTAATCTAGTGTTGTAGTCAGGTTTAATCATGAAAGAAACTGTCCCAAAGTGATTGGAAATGTAGATAACAAGAATTGTTTTAAGAATTGTTTCTAAGAATTGTTTATTGATGTTAAGTTTTAGAATAAAACAAAATTATTAGAAATTTACCAAATTCTTCTAAGAGTAACATGCACTGCACTAAAAAATGCATGTATGGGACTACATGTACTGGTTCCCACATGTTGGGGACCCTAACAAATCATTTTTGGGGTCATATTTTCATAATGAGGGCATTTGAAGAGCAATCCTTTTCAGTGGAACTTTCTACGATATAATTCTTCCTAAATACCTTAAAAATAACTTGAAAGCTCACAATTATTTTTTTTTGACCCATGGTTCACTTTTCCCACTACACTACCGAGTGAGTTAAAAAAAAACTTTACACCTAGAAAAATTTCAATAAAAAGAAAAAAACAATTTATAAACCCCAACTTATTTTACATATTCTGAAAGCGTAACTCCTCCCGCATCTTCTGGTACCATTTTTTTGTGGTATGTCTTTACGCTTGGATGAACACGACGCATTGTTTGCGAACATATCAATTTCGAATTGTGCCAGAAAGGGAGTAAAATCAAAAAAAAACAACAAAAAAAAAAAAAACACAAAAACAAACAAAAACAAAGCTTCAAAAAAGCCAACTTCATCCTGATTAAAATAGCATAACTTTTTAACGAAAATGTATTCCGCTTAATAACTTGGCAGGGTTGTTGTTACACATATTGACTACGTTTTGTATGTAAATTAGATAGATCTGTAGAGTCAGGCATGAGTGAGCACACGTCAAATACAAAATAATCACTTTTCGAAAGTATTAGGAGGCCCTTCCCAGCAAACACAGAACGTTTTCAGAACGTTTTCAAAACTTTTTTTTTTAGGTCCTGTACGTCTTCGTCCTAGAAAGAACGTTTTTAAAACGTTTATATAACGTTAAAGTGTGGACTTCTCATTTATGTCAAAGTTAAGGTTTTTTGAGAACGTTTAAAGAACGTTTTTTGGACGTTACAAAATTAAACGTTTTGTATAGGACGTTTACAAAACGTTTGGTATAGGACGTTTACAGAACGTTTGATAGAGGACCTTTACAAAACGTTTTTGGACGTTTTGTACATAATGTTTACAGAACGTGTTATATACGTCGAGTTCAATAAATCGATCAACTTAGAATTTTTTAAAACAAATACAAGAAGTGATCATTATCTTTTCTACGTGCAAATAAATAAAAACAAATAAAAACACAGATCACTTAAATACTATAGGCGATTTCTATATTGAAAGCGAAATTTGTTTATTTCATTATATGTGTATACGATTCAAATAAAAACAAAAAATAATAATAATAATTTTATATACGATAATCTTTACACATCAACGAACAAGGCCGCGCGCCGAGGATTGATCGATGACGTCATCCCAGCAAACACAGAACATTTTCAGAACGTTACAAAATGTAACGATTTAATCAAAACGTTCACAAAACGATCATTTGATTGAACCTTATAATGAGACTTATTTAAACGTTTTATGAACGTTTTTTATACGTCCAAATGGGACCTTATGCAAATGAGAAGGTGATTAGCATATGATACGTTAGACATATCAAAATAAACGTGTTTATTGAAATTATTTCCATTTAACAGTAATAAATTCATTCTTTGGTGTTTCATTTTATTGTAATATTATTCTGAAACACACATAAATATGAAGAAAACTAATTCAGAATTGGAATGTACTAAAATAACAAATGAAGTAATAACTAACCATCTCAAACAATACTTTCATTAAACTATAAATTTTATGGAGCATCATACATCTTTAAATCCTAATGATATCCAGTAAAGTCTGCTATTAAGCATGATTTAGATTGAAGACACTTCACTCTTAAAGGGGGAAGTTCACCCTGGAATTTTATTGGTCTTAAAAAATGAAGAAAAATAAAAGAAAAATATTAGTGAAAGTTTGAAGAAAATCGACCAAAAAATAGCGAAGTTATGAATATGTAAAGTTTTGATTCTGTGACGTCACGTGCGAGCAGCTCTCCCATTGGTTGTGCATGTAAATTCCATAAATTTGTCTTTTTGTCATGGTTCTTGATAAAGGAATAAGTCAATTTGATATAGTCATGTATATGAACATATGTTTTGATGGTATATCGACCGCACAGGTGACATAATTATTTTCTTCTGAAAAAAAAAATGACATTTTATGGAATTTACACTACATAACACATAGGAGATCTGCTCGCATGTGACGTCACAGAATCAAAACTTTGAATATTCATAACTTCATCATATTTTGGTCGATTTTCCCCAAACCTTCACTCATATTTTTCTTTTATTTTTCTGCATTTTTTAAGACCAATAAAATTCCAGGGTGAACTTCCCCTTTAAGTGCCATTCTACAAATGGTGGCCATGGGTTTGAGGTGCATGAATCATATCACATATTTGTATTTCTTATATTGATTACACAAGTTTTTAAGAGGTTTCCAAAGGTTTTTTAAAGGCTTCCTAGACGTTCTTAAAACGTTTTTAGTACATTTAAAGGTTTTAATAACGTTTTAAGAACGTTCCAAACGTTTTTTAAAGGTTTTGTGCATGTTCAAACAACGTCCACAATTTATTTAGAACGTTTTCAAAAGGTTTTTTTTTACGTCTCGAGCTTCCGAAACGTTTTTAAAGGTTTTTTATTGGTTCTTTTAACATTTATACAACGTTTTTAAAACGTCTAAAACCTACCATATTTTGACGCCCATAAAACGTTTTCACAAAACTTCCAAAAAACCAACTTGGAACGTTTTAAAAACGTTTTAAAAACGTCCGTTTGTTAGTAGGGTTGGGCAAATAATTACTTTTTTCTGAAAAGTAATTTCAAACAAGTTACTTCTATAGTCAAATTTGATGTAGAATCCAAAAATGACCAATGATTGTGTGTACGATGATGTCTGACGTCGCTAAAGTGCAAAAAAAACCAAATAGTGTATTTTGCCCATTCATCACACACTTCGTCGCTGTTTTACGAACCGTCATAAACCGAATTTTTGGTCAAATTTTCGAAATTGAGTTTATTCGATATTCTTAAAGCCTGTATTTAACTCTATCGAATGACCAAATTTCAGGTCGAAATCTTAATTATTTTAAAAATAGAGAATGATTCAAATTTCGTTCAAATCGTCACATCGCTTCCAGTGATTTACGAAGCGTCCTAAACCATTGTTTCTACAATATAGCAGTCTCCAGAATGGCGCGCAACCCGACCTACATAACGGTGAGCGGTGCGCGTATGCATTGAATGATTTTACGAACCGTTCTCGTGGTTTAGGACGCTAAAAACATGCGCGAGATACGCATGATTTTACGAAGTGACCTTAACCCCCTGTTTGTTGTATAAAACAATCAGTTTCTAAAAAACTACCTTCCATTTTATTCTAAATATTAAAAATTCAAACCCCGATTGCAAATAATTTCTTTCATATTGTAAAATTATAGAATTTATGCTGTACATTGATATAATTAATTGCCCTGGTTTCCTTCAGAGCGCAGAGTTATGAGCTTCAGAAAAACATCCAAACTTTGAACGCGATTATCTCAAAAGCTGGTTTTGGGAACTCGGTGAGGTGTAGGACGGTTCGTAAAATCACTGACGACTTTATAGGTATAAACCGGTTTTATTTGTTTCTTTATTGATTTTGATAGTCTAAAAGCTCAAATCTGACAATTTTATCATGACCTATACCTAGTATGTGTTATAGGTGTCATTTACTGAATTTGATACGAGTGATTTTTGCTCGATATTGACTGAAAGTAACTACCAAACTACACTAACAGTCCACTTGGGTACGATTAATCATGTTGGATTAATCATGTTGGGTTCCTGACACCCAAAGCCATATAAAAACGCAATAAAAAAATGGTTTATACGTATAAAAAGTGTGATAATTGGGCATAATACGCTATTTTTTTTATTTTTTTTTTGCACTTTAGCGGATAAGACGTCATCGTATGCAAAAATAATTGTCATTTTCAGTTTCTACGTCGAATTTTACTATAGAAACAACTTGTTTGAAAAAAAAAGTTGAGATTCGCCCAACCCTATTGTTAGTTGGGTTTTTGGTCTGTCAGTGCATATTTGATGTAGAATCCAAAAATGACAATGATTTGTGTGTACGATGATGTCTGACGTCGCTAAAGTGCAAAAAACCCAAAATAGTGTATTTTGCCCATTCATCACACACTTCGTCGCTGTTTTTACGAACCGTCATAAACCGAATTTTTGGTCAAATTTTCGAAATTGAGTTTATTCGATATTCTTAAAGCCTGTATTTAACTCTATCGAATGACCAAATTTCAGGTCGAAATCTTAATTATTTTAAAAATAAGAGATGATTCAAATTTCGTTCAAATCGTCACATCGCTTCCAGTGATTTTACGAAGCGTCCTAAACCATTGTTTCTACAATATAGCAGTCTCCAGAATGGCGCGCAACCCGACCTACATAACGGTGAGCGGTGCGCGTATGCATTGAATGATTTTACGAACCGTTCTCGTGGTTTAGGACGCTAAAAAACATGCGCGAGATACGCATGATTTTACGAAGTGACCTTAACCCCCTGTTTGTTGTAAAAACAATCAGTTTCTAAAAAACTACCTTCCATTTTATTCTAAATATTAAAAATTCAAACCCCGATTGCAAATAATTTCTTTCATATTGTAAAATTATAGAATTTATGCTGTACATTGATATAATTAATTGCCCTGGTTTCCTTCAGAGCGCGAAGTTATGAGCTTCAGAAAAACATCCAAACTTTGAACGCGATTATCTCAAAAGCTGGTTTTGGGAACTCGGTGAGGTGTAGGACGGTTCGTAAAATCACTGACGACTTTATAGGTATAAACCGGTTTTATTTTGTTTCTTTATGGATTTTGATAGTCTAAAAGCTCAAATCTGACAATTTTATCATGACCTATACCTAGTATGTGTTATAGGTGTCATTTACTGAATTTGATACGAGGTGATTTTTGCTCGATATTGACTGAAAGTAACTACCAAACTACACTAACAGTCCACTTGGGTACGATTAATCATGTTGGATTAATCATGTTGGGTTCCCTGACACCCAAAAGCCATATAAAAACGCAATAAAAGTGGTTTATACGTATAAAAAGTGTGATAATTGGGCATAATATGCTATTTTTTTTATTTTTTTTTGCACTTTAGCGACGTAAGACGTCATCGTATGCAAAAATAATTGTCATTTTCAGTTTCTACGTCGAATTTTACTATAGAAAACTTGTTTGAAAAAAAAAGTTGAGATTCGCCCAACCCTATTGTTAGTTGGGTTTTTGGTCTGTCAGTGGCAATTTAGTCTTTAATGTGCACTCATTCGTGCTTACTTCACGAGTCAATCTAATTTTCATATAAAATGTAGTCAATATGTGTAACAACAACCCTGCCAAGTTATTAAGCGGAAGACATTTTCGTTAAAAAGTTATGCTATTTTAATCAGGATGAAGTTGCTTTTTTCTAGCTTTTTGTTGTTTTGATGGTTCGACTGATTTCTTTTGTTGTAGATTCTTATCAAGGAGCAATAAACTTCATTAGCAGGAATTATATACCTAGAAACGATGAAACCTGCTAAAAGAGTCTGCAATTATGTTTTTCTGCTGGCCATGGTATATACTATAACCTGGTGCGTGCTCATCAATCGCTTGAACGAAGTCAATGTAAAATGTAAGTCTCTCTTTATTTTGGATTTTCGATGAATGTTAAGGCAACAAGTGTTGTGTAATTACAAATAAGGTACACCTCTTAATAGTCCCAGTGACCAAATATAACGGGTGGAATTGGCCAATATTAGTTTTGATTAAAGGAAATGATATTATAGATGAAAGGAAATTTCACAATTTCATAATACATATATGTTACAAATATTTTTTTTTTTTTTTTTTTTTGCTTTGAATCTCATTTAGGTTGTTTTATGGTAAATCCCCATGAACATTCACACAACTAATCTTGCTGTTCAACGACATAATAATGTTCTGAGTGGAAAAGTAATGTAGAAATCCAAGCATGGGTGTCGATTGTGGGAAGGATGGGGGGATGCATCCCCCAATAATGTCTGTGTGTGTGGGGGGGGGGATGGTGTGTACAATCACCAGTTACAGCCCCTAGCCCTTCATCACTTTCGCGCTTACTTGTTTCAGTTCAATATCATTGGGAGAATTTTAAGATCGCGCTTGGCGCTTGCATTACAGCCCTATGAATTTGACGATATTCATATACTAATACTCATATGCATAATTATGTTTATGTCTATAATAATAATGTAATAATAATGTGCATCTATAGGCATTACATCATGATGTAAATAAACCAGTTAAAGTCCCTTCCCTGCTTCGCGTTCGCATTATTCTACATTAAATGTCCCATTTCATGTTACTATTAATGATAATTTTTTTCCGCATTGACAGTTATAACCATTACAATAATGCATAGGGTTATATTTTCATTATGAATTTTAACGTCTAAATACTGTTACTTTATTTTTTTTCCTGATTTCGATTGCATTGTACGTGCATTCCAAATACCTGGTCATTTCAATATTTTACACGTTGCATGTGTCTGTCTTGCACTTTAGTATTTTTTAAAAGCATCTGCATATGTATCTTTGCATTTTTTTTTTCAACCAACTTTTATCATGTTTTAATATCACAAAGATATGTATTGAATAGGTTTTGTTGCGATGTTGCAATTAAAAACTCGTTTCTATTAACATTTTTGCCTCCAGGCTAATCGTATAATTTATTTATATGTAATTAAATGTTACTCACATCTTTTGTAACACAGTAAAACAGACCCGAATTCTTTTCAAACTTTATCACACCAATATTTTATACATGACTTTCCATGTGCATGCGAACAATCTCTATTTTGTTAAATGAGAATGTACTGTATTGTGAGCGTGCGTATAAGGGTGTGTATGTATGAGTGCATTCTCTTTACTATTGTTTGTGCATGAATATTTTGAAAGGGATTGGATGTGTGCAAAGACTTTTGTGTGAATTGTGAAATGCAACGGGCACCCTCTGGCCGGGCACTTTTGCTCTTCCCCCGAAGTCATCGCGGTTATCGGGACTTTGGGCAGAGTGTGCGATGTATCGCATTTTCCTTGGCTGCGGACCCGCAGTCTTGGGGATCGCGATGAGACGCGGCAGTTGTGGGGGAGGTAGCGGGGTTTGCGTTAAAATGTGAGAATGATATTTTTTTAAATTTTATTTTTGTTTACTTAGTAGTGTGTTTGTGTACATCTGGAACCATTATGTTATCTCTGTGTTTTTGGATTTCTTTCATTTTGTTTAACAAGAACATCGTTTACAGACCTATTGAATTTGAATAATTTATTATAGGGCCTACATATACCATGTTCTGTGAAAATGTTTGATACTTTGTATGTTTACTTTGTACATTGAATGCAGTTTAGCCTTCGGGCTGCTATGTTTGATTTTAACAAAATATTTTCAATTTAAATAAAAATTTAAAATTTATTCCAAAGTGATTTATTCAAGTTTCGATATCAATCTTTTGATTGCATGACGATTCTTATTCAAATATCCTCACAATATAGAAATAAAAATCAAATGAAATCTTTTCAAATGTTATGCATATGGGTATCCAATTAAAGCCAATACATTTTTCTTCCTGATGTAATTTATTTCAAATAATATTCTTTGGTAGAACAAAATTTACGTTTTTTTTTGTTAAAGGACGAGAGAAGTAATTATACACAAAACTATCGTTCAACGAAATGGCATGGCGTGCGTTTTTTTTTTTTTTTTTTTTTAAACTGTAGAAACTAATAAATATCTCAAGATCCAAAGCACTCATTTCTTGCTTTATGGAATGACTAAGCATTACCAGGTTGTGTCTAATCTTCGTCGTATAAACAAATTGTTTCCCAATTGTACCATTTCATTTGGTAGCATGGACGTCAATCCGAACAAGCCCGGGGGGGGGGGGGGGGGGAGGGGGACACAAGTTTAGCTAAGATGGGGCGGGGAGGGTTCAGAGGATATAGAAGGCGGTGTTTACAAGTTATGGTGTGGCATAATGATTAACATATCCCCCAACCTCCCAATATAAATTTAGTATCAGAAAATTACAGTGAAATAATAGGCTGAAACAAAAGGTTAAATGCTTCCTAAAAAGCGAAAATGTTCCATAATGAACAACTTACTTCATCAGAAATTTCCATATTTAAATATTTTTGGAGCCCTTATATCGGTTAGATATGTCAACCTGAAAACAGTGCATTTTAAATGTGTTGAACATTATGCTTATAAAGAAGATACATTATCTCATTAAAAAATGCGAGTGCGAAGCGCCAACTGAAATTTTTTGATATTTCAATCTAATAAAAGTGCATTTAAACTTTTTGTTTGTGCTATGCTTTTTAAAAAGATTCTTTTCTCATTAAACAATGCGAACGCAAAGCTCGAGCCGAACATTTTTGATAATATATCAACCTGAAGGCCTAGCCTGAAAACAGTGCATTCTTAAAGCGTCTTTATGCTATGTTTATAAGGAAAATACATATTATCTCATGAAACAATGCGAGCGCGAAGCTAAAAATGTTTAGATATATCAACCTAAAAGCAGTGAATTCAATATTTTTTCGTGCATTGAATAAAAAAAAAAAGAAAAGATACTTTCATTTAACAATGAAAGCGCGAAGCGCGAGCCGAGTATTTTTGAACATGAAAGCAGTGCATTTTAAGGACTTTGCACAGTTATGTTTCTGCGCATCTTGACCGCGCATCCTGGGCGCGTATTATTTACTACGTCACAACGGAAAAATATTATAGCAATATTCAATGTTATTGAGTGCAAGGGTTACGAATATTACATGAGCGTGCAAGTTTAACCTTGATCTATTCAACGACGCGACAGCGGAGTTGAATAGATCAAGGTTCAACTTGCACCGAATGTAATATTCGAACCCTTGCACGAAATAAAACATTGAATATTGCTTTTATACAACACTCGATGTCTACCGGTAGATCTACTAGATTCTAAAGGTTAAGATCTAATTAAGCCTACTAGGCTAGCCTAGACCCTCTAACGTTAGATCTAGATCTAAATTTAGATCTAATAGAATCTAATCACCACTCACCAGATATCAAATAAATGTACGTTGTCCAACCTTGATTAATCATGTTAATTAATCCTCGCAGTCCAATACTAAAAGCATCGGTAAAAATCCAAAACGATAAACTTGCAAATCAACGCTTGTCCTCGTCTAACAGCTGAACATTTATATTAGCGATCGTGTTCCGTGTAGAATCTATAATTGTGTGGAATTTAACTGCACTGAACTAACTGCACTGCACTATACTACTGAGCTGCGTCGCCCTGGCCCTACGCGCACAAAATCGGTTTAGTACACGCAGCTATGCAGCGCGCATTCGCGCATGTATGTGTATGTAATTTCAGTGTGTAGATCTACGTGTCATCGATCTTTTGCAAGCCGTTGAATAGATTCTTGGATATTGCACGGGCTACGTCATCTGTTCAATAGCTCATTCCGCTGAATGTCATGTGACCCACATTCATCCAATCAGCTGTCAACAATCTTTGTGTGTGTTGTATAAACAGCGCTCATGGGCGATCCAGAGTTAAAAGAGTTAAAAGAAATGAACGTTATAAATATGTTATTTATTCCTTCTTTTTGTTCATTATTTACCTACTTGCAGAGATATGTAAAGCATTTATGTTGGTGCATGTTCGTGTTATTCTAGAGATTGCGATGGATATGAAATGAATTATTGTAAATGTTTGGGAACAGGATTTTGAATAAGTCGAAAATTAGATAGAGTTTTCACATTTTTTGAGTATTTTTGGCACGTTTCGGTGGTTTTCAAGTCGACTCGCCACTATAACAGCGCCGATATTTTGAAAAAGAGCACATGGACCCCATTTTTTAATGTTCCTACTCTTTTAGTTTATATTCCTCTACAACTTGGCAAATTTTGACGAAATTGACATGGATTTTGAATGTTCGAGAGCATGATTTTGAATCAAGTGAAATATATGTTGGATTCTCAGACTTGTTTGACGTTTTCGGCGCGTTTTTGTGGTTTTCAAACCAATTCGCAACTATTCGGGCTCCAATAGCTTAAAAACGAGCACATGGACCCCCCCCTTTTTTTTTTAAGGTTCTACATATTTATGATGAACCCCTCTATAACTTTGCAAAATTTGATAAGACTGTCATGGTTTTTAAAAAAAGTGCACCTTAAACTATATTTTTTTATTTTCTTGTAGATTCCAAGCCTCTAACATATGTTTTTTTGCCATTTTACACACCATTTTTGCCACATGAGGGCGCTGCTGGCTCGAAAATCAGTACAAATGTGCCAGTTTAAACAATGTCTCCATCTTTGGTATAAACTTCGTAACAAATCGGGAAGGTTTGATAAAGTTTGATATAGTTTTGACAAAGTAATGGCGATTTTAACTCGTTTGTTGCAATCGCGAGGTCTAACAGAGGCCAATTTCTTGAATTATGCGTATTTTACATGCCATCACAAATATGGCAACTTCAAACTCTCGTAGCAAAAAATAAAGCACCTGAACCTATATTATTTTTTGCATTTTTGGCATACATAGATAATAAAGTAACTCTGTGCAAAATTTGGTGAAAATGACATGGACTTCGTTTCAACTGTGCAACGTCCTTAAGCGTTTTTTTTTTTTTAACGCCATGCCCGTTAAGAAAATACATATCAAGAGTTCCATTCCAAAAGGGACTAAATCCACTTTTGGAGATTTTGAGTAAATCACTGATTTCTAATTTATCATGTTAGAGTGTACTATATAATTTAATTTTGGTACACATAGTAGTACCATTGCCTTAGGCCATTTTAATAACAATTTAAAATATCTAGCTATAAATTTTCAATTTTAATGAATTTTTGAAATTTTAATTTCTATAGATTTAGTCCCTTTTGGAATGAAACTCCCGTAAATCGTCTATTTTCCCAACAAAATATCAATTTTTTAGCTTAATTGAAGTTCTTAGTAAGCTAAAAATGTTTTAAGATGTTATTCTGAAGGTGTATTGATAAAATTAAAGCGAAAATTATAGATTCTGCAGGGTTTTTTTTTCACCAAAAATCTGATTTTAAGTCGGTTCAAATATTTTATTCCAAAAGGGACTAAATCCTAGAATATTTATAAAATCCTTGAAAATTAGTCAAATTTATTCAAATTTTCTTTCAAGATTTTAGATCAATATCCCCAGCTTGTGTGCAAAAACCAGATTATATATCTTATGGGGACATTGTTAAAATCAAGATATTTAGAATTCACATAGTGGATTTAGTCCTTTTGGAATGAAACTGTTTTGGATTTAGTCCCTTTTGGAATGAATCAGAAAATTGAAACATCAAAATATTTTTTTTTTTCAAAAAAAGATTTGGAATGCGATGTTGGGCATTTTAATCCCTTGTACTAGGCGCATATATTTAGCTTTAAAAAATGAACTTTGGTCAAACATGGATTTAGTCCCTTTTGGAATGAAGCTCTTGATATTTATACAATGCGAGCGCGATGCGCGAGCCTAAAACTCTTGATATATCATCCTGAAAACTGTGCATTTAAAGGTTTTTTTTTAATACTATGTTTATAAAAAAAATTCATATCTCATTAAATAATGCGAGCGCAAAGCGCGAGACGACAACTTTTGATATAATCACCTTGAAAACATTTCATTTTAAGCATTTTTGTGCTTAGCTCATAAAGAAAATACTTATCTCATTAAACAATGCGAGGGCGAAACGCTAGCTGAAAACTTTAGATATGTCAACCTGCAGCGGATAGGGCGTGGCCGCACTGAATGCCGGATCGTGGTTGGCAGAGTCCAATTCAAGTAGAAAAGTCGCTTTGCACATCTACCGTAGATTTCATTGTACAAATCTAGAGGAAAAAGGGAATGGATCTAGGACCTAATGAAAAGATGAATGGTCCAAAATAAATTTTGAATGGAAAACACAGAATGAAAGAGAGAAAGAAAAAAAGATAGAAAAGAAGAAGAAGAGATATAAATATAATTTTACCCCGAAATGGCACCTCCTGAAAATTCGAGTTGGTGACATTTCGCCTCCTGAAAATTCGTGGGGGGGGGGGGGAGGGGCGGGACGCGTCGAAAGTTCTTTTAAAAAAGTTATGAGGAAGTCTTGAGTGTGATTTTAAGTACAAGGGGGAAAACTTGGCAGTGGAGGATATAGACCCTGGCATGTACGGATTGCCAGTGGGGCAGAGGGTTGGGGGCGGGGTGGCACTTACAGAGATAAAGCTCATCTATAGTTTTGGGAGAATACACTTTTTTTTTTTTTTTTTTTTTTTTTTTACTTTTATAGCAGAATGATATTAATTATTACCTCAAATAACCTCTTTGTATGAAATGATTTGTGATAAAATCCACTTTAGGACCTGAATTTAGCAACAAAACTATGTAAATCGATCTGTTGATAGCCCATGCCTAAACAGGATCACACCAGGAAGAGTGCAACATGCAGATGTTTGTGTGCAAAGTATATGCTATTGACACAGACTGATACATACAGATTCACCCACGACAACGTGTGGCATGCCCATAGTTCTGGGTGAGAGTGAATGAAGTAGGGCCTAATTTTGATGAGATCTCCCCATGTTTATGCTAACCATAACATATCATGGAAAGACATTCATGGTAAATGGTTATATCGCTTATCTATGTATTGATATGTAATTCTCTACCACAACTTTATTTGGGCTTTAAAGATAATCTAGAGTAGTAGTTATAATTAAATTAATCAAAAACATTCTTGTTCATACCAGAATCTCAAGCATAGGAAATAAATACTACACACCAAAGGAATTTACAGAAAATTCATATTTTTTATGTATAAAAAGAGAATCAATTTCTCTCTATTTTCAGCCTCTATTTCCCCCTGTTTCCATTCCTTTCCCCAGACTCCATCCTTTTTTTTGACTACCCAGGTAGCACAAAAACATAAAAACATCACAATGTTTGGCTAAATGTGATGAAAATATTTTTGGCAAATGTTAAAATCATATGAAAATGTATGGTTTTAGATTTATCAAGAAAATGTTTTCATAACATTGAATATAAACATAAGTAAAACGTTATAAACACATTTTTTAAATGTTAGGCGTTGACATTATTGCAGCATCATAATGGTGTAAGAAAGAATGTGAAGAAAACATGTAAATAACGTTTTACAAATGTTTGTAAGCTATATTATAGGTTTTCCCTCTCAAGTTCATCATTTCCTCACTCTATTTCATTTATGTACACTCGAATTCACGCAGCTGCCGCTTTCGTGCCGGTTGGGTCATACAAATTTTCAATTCGAGCAATGGACTTCATT
This sequence comes from Paracentrotus lividus, assembly GCA_940671915.1. Classification (NCBI taxonomy): domain Eukaryota; kingdom Metazoa; phylum Echinodermata; class Echinoidea; order Camarodonta; family Echinidae; genus Paracentrotus; species Paracentrotus lividus. The sequence continues at coordinate 17,643 of CALNVZ010000391.1, read as the reverse complement.
TACGTGCACGCAAATTTTCGTTTGGTGCACTCAATTTCATTTATCGGCACTAACATTTTTGTTAGGTGCAAACAAATTCACTATATTTTCATTCAATTGTCAATATTATGCACAAATTTCCCGATTCGTTCATTTAATTTAAAACAAAACAGCGACGGGCGTTCTTTGCGGCAAACAATTTCATTAATAGGAATTCTTTTTCCTACTTTGTACACTTAATTTAATTAAGCTCTTTAATTTTCAGGATTATGAACATATACACATCTCAATTTTTAGGAGTGAGATTTTGGAGGTATATAATCTCCCATTTTGTGATCTTATCTTTTCATACCTTAATTTAAACCCTTTCAAATTAAATTATTCATGATATCAAATATCCCTTTCAAAAACTTTTTCTTTCTCTCTCTTTTCCGCATAAAATAAATATTCCATATCAATTTCATCACATAGCCCATAAATCATGTGCAAAATGCTCAATGTTCAATTAAGTTTCTAATTTAAAATGGTTTGTATTGGATTTTTTAATCTTTAATTTTGAAATTGAACACACAAACTAGCACTCAAAACGAAATATGACTCAATCATATGCATGATGCGAAGAGACGGAAGATTTAACCTCAATGGAGTAATAGTTTTTCTTGGCTGCATGGTATATACTATAATCCCTAGATGCATGATGCTCATTTCAATAACGCTTTGAACACGTCAATGTTAAAATGTCAAGTCCTTCAATACGTGCATATGGTAATTGTAATGATATATCTTATGAATTTGGATTGAGAACCAAGAACCCGCGAACTAAGAGTTGTTGCTCAAATCATTAACTAAGTAGGATGGAATTGACAGCGCTAGCCACATCTATTGAAATATGGTAACCAGTCTTGGGAATAACAACATTAATCAACGTCTACGGACGTGGAAGTTGCCAATCAGTTAGTTTGATTAAAGGAAATGATAAAATAGGGTAATGGGTATTGTGGCTTTTTGACAATTTGAGGAAACTAAGAGGGACAATCGATATCACGCAAAATAACTCAATTCAAATACTGTTTGAAAAAATGCCAATTCAACTTTTATATTTTATTTTTTTAGATAATTTGTTTATTGTCTTCCCTATCTCCTTATTTAGCAGTCTATATTGTTAAATGTAACGTACAATCCACCATGAAACACTCTGACCAGCAAACCCTTTAATTACTTGGCATTGGCTTCAATTGGCGGACAATGCACATCAATCTACGCAACGCTAATCATGAGGGTGGAAAAGATAAAGATGTAGTAACAAATGCCAAGGAAAATGAGGTCGTGTCCGAATAGTGTGCGGGAAAGAGGATACGACGAGAGGTAAGTTTCTGCATTAACCTTCTAATATAATCCTCGTCGATTTGGATGAGGGGGCGAGAATGACTGTGTTACAAAACAGCACAACGTCTTGAAAAGAGACCCCTAGCCTCATCCACGTTTCCCCTGCCGCTTATGTTCAAGTTTCAAATATCGATTGGGGAGAATTTTAAGCATAGCGCTTGGCTGCTTCAGCATTATTAACAGTCCCTGTATTTATAATTGAGCGATCTATTTCCTCATTAGTGAAATTAGATGGTCATATTACATCACATTTTTTATGGTGGTATGCAAAAATGCCATGAATATATGATAATGTCTGTCCACATGAAGCTATATAATTTGCGACGCCAATAGGAATTATTCTAAAATACAAAATCAGGAAAATAAAATTACAGCAAACAAGCCAAAAGAGATTAATGGTCTCAAAAGCAGGTAGAGGCTAGGAACAAGAAAGCAATGAAGAATGCTCAGCATCGCGATCAAACTGCACACGGTAAAGTCCTCTCACCATCTATACTAAGTCGCCTCGACACCTTAGTTCTACACATTAAAGATAAATTCGTCATCTCTGACTCTTTAACTTAATCCTTCTTACATGAGAGAATATAATTTATTCATTTTCAGAACATTTGACGTTATGTTTTATTTTGGGGAGAGTACAGCACATGAAATATCTATGGTAGACTATATAATCAGACTTAATTTGAATTCTTTAAACGTCTATATAATTTTCAGTTTTATTCTTTTAACATATTTATATAAGTATTTATTGTGGTACACTGATCATTTCAATGCATGCATTGTGAAATCTTAAGCATATTCACACACAAACATTATTAACTCTATATAAATTATGCTCATTTCATATTTTGTGAAGACTGCTTGTCTTTGCTTGGGGGTTGTTGCTTAATGATACTTGTATAGTTAAACGATATTCTATTATTAAGTCACTTGACATATCAGAATAAGAATTCGGTATTGCATTTAACATTTTCTATTCAACAACCTTCTCATATAATTGTTTTCTGGATAATATTACAAACAGATATGTGTATAATCATGAACAAAAATCAGACGTATTGTAATACAGGATGGCTTCTGGCGACTTAATAACAAACTTCGTTAATCTATTAAATTTTAGTAATGTTACCTCGCTTCAGAATAAGAGATATAATTAAGCTAATTGTCAGATACGTGTTTCTGGTATTAAAACGTTAACTTATATTAAGTGACTGATAAAAGAAAATATCTATATGATCAATACATTCAACTTATAGACACCATCTTCTCATTTGTACAATCCACTAAAGATAAAACAAAAGCCACGAGCAGCATTTGACTATTCAAGACACTGTATCACCACAATTTAAGAGGATTATTAAAGCAAAATTATACAAAATAAATGGAATTCTCAGATAATGAAATAATGAGTAAGATATCTATAAATACAGAACACCAATCAATATCAGGTGAACGAAATTTTCCAATAAAATTACAACATCTGTTGTAAAGTCTGTCTAAGTGATATCTAAATGGTAAAACGTTTACCTGATATTCACTGACACCTAATTTTCCAAAGTATAACACAATGATTGCTGAGCATTGTCGAGAAATCATAATATCAATTGCGTGTTTTCAGTTGATTAAATGAGTAATCAGCTCGATTAAATCTTTGGGGATCGTGAGCCGTTGCTGTACTAAGTGTGCGTATTTGATATATCAATATGTCCATGATTTCTTTGCATCCATTTTCTTTTTGTGCAATGAATCAGTTTGTGAAATGTATTATAGCATGCGAGCATGTGGGAAAAAGGATGAGCTATATTAAAACATTTTTTTAGAGTGAGAATTAGTGTATAACCTAGCACATCAGGAGACCAGACCGCTAAATTAAGAGCCGGAGCAACTTATGATTGCTTAAATTCACAATTTATCTTACGAGTCACCATACGCGTTAACTGGCTTAGAACTTTGGGGGACAGAAGTGGTGCAGAAGGTATTATAGATCTTCACCTTTCTCACTTACTTGGTCAAGTGCGGACTCGTCGTCTTTTGTGGAATAAATCGCAGAATAGATGAATAACGCGGCAAGTTATTGTTAGGGAGGCCAAGGCTAAGTCGGGGGTAATTTGCGATTCTTAAGTGGATATAAGATTAAAATAGCAGAATTGATTATAGTCTATATTATTATTAGTTGTCTTAAAATTATTTAGCTATGTAGCTTGTCAATCAGAGTAGTGTTGTGAGTAACCCCTACTGAAACAATTATGATTATCGTACATGAATTTATTACATGATCATTCTCTTTCCATATGTAGTCTTAAGATTCACTAACATACAAATCGTGTTACAGACTAATTGATTGAAAATAATTCTAACCTTAGGGCCCTACAATATACAGCTTTTAATAGCGACGTATAAGCAAATATAGTCTTTGATCGTTAACTTCCAAGTCATTTTGTATGTTACCTTGAACGACTCTATCTTTATCAGGACAAACTGCTAGATTATGAAATCAGCAGTTTACATTGCCCTACAGTGGCGATGTCTAACGTGATTATTAGAATTTTAAAAAAATAAATAACTATTATCCATTTCTCTCTATTACTAATACAATCTTGAACAAGCTACTATATATTACCTGATAAAAGTGATATTGACTTATATCAAGATCGACTTGAAATCGATATTCCTTTTGCACTGAAATAGAAGCGATTTTGTCTTTACTCCAAACAAATTCTATCAACCGCAGATAATTGGAAGTTGAATTATCACCACATAGCAATACCTTGCATAAAATAAACTATTTCAAACTTATAAAATAAGGACACCATTTAGTGGAGTTAGTACGCCTTCTATTATGAGCCAAATACAAGTTTCTAATTATTACTTCCACACTAGAATCGATATTTCTATATTCCAAACTCCAGACTCAATAATGTATCATCTTTTGTGAGAATTACAAAATTAATATTGAGCAACGGTTTTTTTTTGAGTCTAACTTCCCGAATAACAGTTAGAAGATCTTGTAATAAATTAATTTATGAATGAATTTAACTTTAACGAAAAAAGACGGGCCACAAAAACAAGTTCTAGAATAACTAACAGTGCGATATACAATGACCATGGCTTTTCGTTTTTTTTATTTCTTATATTAAGATAAACTGTCATAAAACTAAATATATCCTCACCCTATGCCATGGATTAAGTCAAGGACTCCTCAAAAAGACACAATAAAGTCGATATCCTGCTGCTTGAGCTCAGCCTATGTGAAGATTATTGATAACTCTTCTATTGACCCTTTAGGATTGGTGTCATTACACTCGATTATCCCGATCGCTATAATTCAATAATTGTAATACCTCAATTGAGCTTAGAATCAAACTTGTTCGTATCATTATATGTGAGTGTCTACTATAATTGGTACACGGATTCCAACATCTCTCTCGACAGAGCACGATAGGCCCAGAGGCGCGGGGAGCGCATTAAGCGTCGTCGCGTTGTCATGAGGGGGCGCAGAGACAGCAGCAAGGGACAGGGGTCGGGAGCGGGGCAGGGAAAGACAGCAGGCCTGTGGAGGGACCATAAGATGGTGGCGCAGACCACGGAGTTAAAGCGCAAGGATGACCTGACGTGTCTTAAACAATTATGCGATGTATTCGCACTAATAAACAATAGCCTGCGGCTCAGCCGCAGCCGTATCCCACTATAATTTAGCAGTACAAGAAAAATTAAGTGAAACATAATTGGCTGAACTAACAAAAGCTCTTGACATGACCATAATATCTAAACAAAGCGAAAGAACAAAACTAGTGCTGGCTCAGATCCAATGGAACTCATGACTCTTATTAAGCTAGTCCATGACGACAACTGTAGAACGAGTGACATGCTCATAATCAAGACAAGTATTATAAACGTACTTATGGAGCTTCTTAAAATGCTAGGTTCCAGTAAATAACGTGGAGATCTGGTTGTGAAGGAAACTATCCTAGCAGACCAAACGGAGTGCATTTTAAAATGTGTTACTAAGATATACAATAATGCTCAGTACATATACAGGACATGATCACCACTTAACTCATAAATATAAACATAAATGCTCAAGTCCCGCTATTCAAAAAGCTAGCCACTCGATAATCCTTTATATTGAGATAGTGAATCTAACTAAAGCAGTCGAATATTATACATCAACTTTATTATGTTTTCTCATGGCATTTCTACAAGAAGAAGACTATTCTCAAATTATGAAAAACAAAGTAAATGCAAAATGCTGACAAAAGCAAAGTATATAGTAAAGCGAACAATTGTATTTGAATTACAATACAAAATAGAATAGAGACAGAAAAACGGAAGTCAGAGAATAGCATAAAGACATACGAAAATACGATGTTCATGCTAATTCAATCTTCCAGAAAGCGATCACTATTATGAACTAATTTTATATTAACTGACAAAACAAAATATTGAGTACATGCTGACGACTTGAAGAGATGCCGGAAATACTGAAGAATAAATATAATAGAAAAATATATATCAACTAAAGCATTGAATTAATATTTCTAGTGCAATTAGAGAGAATAAAAAAATACAAGAAAATATTACTTTTCCTTATAACAATGAAAGCGTAAGAAGTGACGAAGCCGATGATTACTTTTTATGGAACATATAGTGAAGAGGTGCATTTTATAAAGGATTTGACCAAAATACAGTTGATAGTTTTATCTTATTCTTGGCGCAATCTTATTGATCACTAGACGCCTCCTGGGCGCGTATTATTTAGCTGTGATGGTGGTGAATAACCGCGAAAATAACACTCTGTATAAGCTAATATTCAAATGTGTATTTTAATCGTGTTAAGACGGTGGCATTGTGGTCTACAAATAATTACAAAGATAGAGGTCAATAAGGCAAATTGGTTAATAACTCGAATATTGCACTACCTCTATTACATCTAGACGTTACTCAAGCCACGAACAAGCGGGACGAATGAAGAAGTATCAATAGTCGTAAGTGTTAAACAACGCACCTGCAGAACACTGACATTGAGCATAATCTAAACGAACCAACATTGCTGAATCAGGGCGAAATCAAAAAAATTGAAATATTGTCTCTATTTATATTAAAAGCAAGCTCGAGGGGGTATACTCATTATTTCGAATAAGAGTATGTCCCAATTGATTGGCTCTAGAGTCTAGAGTTTAGACTTAATATTTAGAAGGAGCTTTACCTACAGGAAAGCCCGCTCAAAGACAAGGCAGAATAAACCCTCCAATTATTGTACACACAAGAGAATAATAGACCAATACAGCCAACAGCATTACATAAAGCTACTAATTATCATTCGCCAAATTACCCATCTAACACATTACGAATGTGATGACCTTAAATTTGAAGTAATTCTATATAAAGGACATTATAACACGAACTCAAGATAATCAAATAATGTAGTTGTCCAACCTTGATAATATGTTAATTTAATCCTCGGCAGTCCAATAGCTAATAGAAGTTTAAGTATAAAGGGATTCCACAGATAAAAACATGTCTTCACAAATGATACACATTGCAAATCATACCACATGCATTGTTCGTCTCTCGCTCCTATACAGCTGAACTGATTTATAGGGGGATGGAGAGTTTCCGTTTATAATTTATTATTTAGTAGTATAGGAAAACTGTTAATCACAATCGATCTGAGAAACTAAACATGAGCCACTCGGATTATCTGCCAGAATATAATCAATTAAATCGATATATAATCGAGAGTCGAGCCCTACACAATCTAACGTGAACGCACAAATCGGTTTAGTCAATAGAACCGACACATGACATTATGAGCAAGCGAACAGCCACATCTCGGCATCGGAGTAATAGAAAATTTAATCCATCAAAGACATTCATTGTATTCTTATTAGAAAGAAGAAGTTCAACCTATGTAACAAACAGAGAAGGTGTACATGGAACATTGTCATACGAGCTTTTGTCGAACATGCCTGCTTAATGAAGAAATGAAAATTTTCGATTTATAGCTATATGGCATATTTGCAGGGCTCCACGCATGGACTGCTTCATCACGCACCTTACATTTATCTAAAGAAAACAGACAGATCTGGATAGTGGCAATTCAGTGGAACATGCCAATCATTCTGAAAAACAGAATCGACAAATATGGTGTGCATAGTGTATCCAACCAAACGCGCTCATTCTAGGTCGCTCATCGTAGTAATAAATCAGTTTCAAGTAAGATAAAACGCTTATAAAAGAATCTACTGTTTCTAATTATCCATTCCATTTACACTGAGTTGTTCTTTATTACCAAACGTAAACTGAGTCCAAGCAAAAGATATTAGAAAATGCATATGTATTGTGTAACTGTCTCGGGCTATACGCACTCGCCCTGCACCACAATGCGAAGATTGCGATGGAGGGGACGCCCTTGAACAATCGATCTTAAACTAATATTATATAATTAACACTAGTTCGGTAATGTGATATATGGAATAAAGTCTGAGAAAGTAGATAGGAGCTCTCTTCACATTTTTGAAGTATTTCCAATTCTGGCTATCGATTTAAAGGTGGTGTCTATTACCAAATCGTCTCGGCACTCGATAGGACAAAACCTAGCGCCGAGAACATTTGTCCTGAGAAAAAAAAAGAAGACACATAAAGAACCTCATTTTTTTTTTATTTGTTTTTACTCCTACTTCCTTTCTAGGTAACTCCTCCACAATCTTGGCACCAAATTTTTACGAAAATTCGACTAATCGCCTGCTGCTCCCGATCAGTTCCGACCCGAGCAATTTGCATTTGAATCACTAACTCGATACATATAGGATTCGCCAGAACTCTGTTACAGTTTTTTCGGACGCGATTACATACGTCAGATTTTCCAACCCCTCCTATTCCGCAAAACCTAACTTCGAAACATCAGCTCTCAACTCACAGATTACAAAACCCTGAGACTCACACTGCGACCCCCCCCTTTTTTTTTCAAGGTCTCTCACCATTCTTCATTAATGATGAATCACCCTCCATATGAAGTTGTCTCGAACAACATTTGATACAAACCAGTACGATTCTTCAGGTCTTTTTTAAAAAATAGTGCTTCATTAGAGACTAGGTTTTTATATAATACTAATTTTCTTGTAGATTGGCAACACATAAACACTTCATGTTATTTTTCGCTTAGCATATAAAAAGACACATTAATCAGATACATTTAGACTCACCAACAATGTAGGGCGCTGACTTAAACAACAGACAGGACTGCGTACAAATCTAGATAAAAAAGTCAGCCAGTTAATTTAACAATAATCCCGCAATTAAAAGGTAAAAAATCCCACGTTAACAAATAGAGATGAGTGATTTGAAAGTAATATAGATTAGTGTTTGACAAAGAATGGTCGATATAAAAAATCGTTTGTTGCAATCGAGAGGTCTAACAAGGCCAATTTCCTGAATCTATATTGGCGTATTTACAATGCCAAACTAATATGCTTCAGAAACTCTTCGTAGCAAAAATAAAGCACTGAACTATATTTTTTGGCATTTGGCAGATACATAATCAATAAGTAACTCTGTGAAAATTGGTGAAAATTGACATGTGACTATCGTATTTCAAACTGTGGCAACGTCTTGAAGCAGTTTTTTTTTTTTTATCGGCATTATCCACGTTAAGAAATACATATAGAGTTTCATTTCCAAAAGGGACATTTAATCCACTTTTGGATGATTATGAGTAATCATTGATTTCTAATTTTATCATTTTATGATTAGTGGTACTATATAATTTATGGTACACTAGTAGTAAATTGCCTTTAGGACTTTCTAAATAACAATTTTAAATATTATCTAGCTTATATTTCAATTTAATTGAATTTTTGAATTTTGAATTTCTCATATAGGTATTTAGTCCCTTTGTGAATGAATACTCCACTGTAAACTCGTCTATTTTCCAAAAAAATCTCAAATTTTTAGCTTTAATTGAAGTGCTTTAGTAAGCTAAAAAGTTTTAGATGTTATTCTGAAGGGTTATTGGATAAAATTAAAAGCGAAATTGATAGATTACTGCAGGGTTTTTTTTTCAGCCAAGAATCTGATTTTAAGATGTGTTATAAATATTTTATTTCCAAAAGGGATTATAATCCTAGAATTTTAAAATCCTTGAAATTTCTTAGTCAAAATTTTACTGTCAAATTTGTTTCATTGATCAATTCTTAGTCTGGCCGTGTGCAAAATACACAGTTATATATCTTATGGGGAATTGTTTAAAATCAAATATTTTTGAATTCCAACCTTAGTGGATTTAGTCTTTTGGAAGAAACTTGTTTTTGGATTTTAGTCCCTTGAATGAATAAGAAAATTGAAACATATAAATTTTTTTTTTTTAAAAAAATATTGAATGCGTGTTGGGCATTTATATCCTGTAGCTATGGCGATTAATTTAGCTTTAAAAAAATGCACTTTGGCAAACATGGATTTGATGTCCTTTTGAATGACTCTGATATTTATACAATCGGGACGCGGATGCGCGAGCCTAACTCTTGATATACATGGCGCTGAAAACTGTGCATTTAAAGGTTTTTTTTTAATCCATATGTTTATAAAAAAAATTCTATATCATTAATAATGCGAGGGGCAAAGCGCGAGACGAACATTGTGATATAACAACCTTGAAAACTTTGCATTTTAAGATTTTTTGTGTTAGGCTCATGGAAGCAATATTATTCTTCAAAACATGCGAGGTGCGAAACGCTAGTGAAAACTTTAGATTGTCATCCTGCAGTGATAGTGCGTTGGCCGGCACTGAATGCCGTGATGTGGTGGCAAGTCCATTCAAGTAGAAAGTCGCTTTTGCATCATCGTACGTTTGATTTCATTGTATCAAATATTAAGAGAAAGTGGATGATTATGGACATATTAGAAAGTGAATGGTCAAAAAATTTGAAGGAAAACAAGAGAATAGGGAGAAGAAAAATGAAAATGAAGAGAAGAGATATATAATATAGATTTTATACAACTCGAATGACACCACTGCTCCGTGCAATTCTTGCTTTTTCGCTTCGAAATTCGTGGGGGGCTGGGGGAGCTTGGCGGACGCGTCGAAAAGGTTTTTAAAAAAGTTATAGGTAAGTCTGAGTGCTGATTTTCAGTCACGAAGGGGAAAACTTTGGCAGTGGCGATGATATAGAACCTGGCATTAGCGGATTGCGAGCTGGGTTGACAGAGGAGTTCGTGGCGGGGTGCGCTTCTTACAGAGATAAGTCATCTAGCTTGGCGAGAATCTCTCTCTATATTTTTTTTTTTATCTTTTTTCTAACTTTAACAAAGACCATACTTAGGACCAAATACATAAATAACCTTTGTATGAATGATTGGTATCAAAACACCTTTGTGATGAATTAGCCAAAAACTATTAAATACGATCTGTTGATAGCCATGATAAACAGGATACAACCAGGAGAGGTGCAATGCAGATGTTGTGTAGAAGTAGGTAGCTATTGGGATATACAGACTGATACAATACGATTCCCTTTACCGACAACGTGTGCATGCCATATATCGGGGTGGATGGAAGTATGTAGGTTGAATTTGATGAGATCTTCCTCCTGTTTCTTTATTAAGAATAATATATATGAAAATGTTACTTCATGAAGTAATAGGGATTTCGTATTCATGATTTTTACGACATCTATCACATTTTGGGCTTTAAAGATATCAGAGTAGATGTTATAATTAATTATTCAAACACTTCTTGGTTCATGACCAAATTCAAAGCATAGGAAATAAATGACAGGACGATAGATTTGATATCAATTACCTATTAGATTATACTTATGAATAAGAGAATGCAATTTTTCTCTATTTTCAGCTCTATTGTCCCGACTGTTCCCATTCCCAGACCATACCTTTTTTTGACTACAGGTGCGCACAAAAATAAAACATCTAATATGTAATTGGCTAATGGTGATGAATAATACTTTGGACAATGGTTAAATCATAGTGAAGAATGATGGTTTTAGATTTTAAATAGGAAATTTCATTAATCGATAATAAACATAAGGTACCTATCGTTTATTAACACATATTAATTGTAGCGCTTGACCAATTATTTGCAGATCATAATGGTGTAAGAAGATGGTGAACGAAATAATTCAGTTTAATTTTAATCTATTAAGTTTTTTCAAACTGTTGATAGAAGTTCCTCTATTATGTTATCCTCATGTTATCATTTACCTCCTCTTTTATATGAATTCCAGCAGCTGCGTTTGTGCTGGTTGGGGTGAGGTATCAATTTTGCAATTTCGAGAAATGGACTTCATTTAGTGCGATGATTTTCGTTTGGCAGCAAATTTCATTTTATCGCCTAATATTTTTGTTTGGTTGAAACAAATTCACTAATTTTCATTATGTCAATATTTTGCACAATTTTCGAGTTCTCATTTATTAAACAAGCAGCGAGAGGCGTTCTATGTGCAATTTTATAATACAGGATTTTTTCCTAATTGTACCTTAATTAATAAGCTCGTTTTAATTTTCAGTGATTAATTGACATATTAAATCTAATTTATTTAGGAGTGAGATTTTGGAGTATATACTTCCTTTTGTGATCTTATTTTTCATACTTATTTACCTTTCAAATTAAATTATTCATGATACCTCAAATATCCCTTTCAAAACTTTTTCTTCCTCTTTTTCCGACTATAATAAATATTCCATATCAATTTCATCAATAGCCATAAATCATAGTGCACAAATGCTCAATGTCAATTATAGTTCTATATTTAAATTGTTTGTATTGTGATTTTAATACTTTAATTTTGAATTGAACACAAAAACTCAAACGATAATATGATCAATCATATGCAGATGTAGTAAAATTATACAATATAAATATTACAGACAAGTGTTTGTAATTTCTTGATGTGCATTTTTTGTATATAGCAGATACAGATAAACATAAATATCTTGTTCTTGAAATCCTTCTGATAATATATGGATGGAAATTATATCAGCATCAACTTGGACAAGCAAGCATCTGTCATGAAGATTGTAAAAAAAAAAAAAAAAATAAAACAAAAATGGCTATTTTTACACGCTGTAAGAGCTCGAAATATGAAGTACGTTCACTTCGAGAGAACGTTCTGCGATCGACTTCCCGAAGTTTTTTTTCCCGTCTGACGCAAAACTTTAATGTTAGCATGTTCGATTTTCTGCTCTCATTGAAACGGCGCAGAGACCGGGATACAGTCATCTAGGTCTTCCGAAGCGTCTCACACAACTTTCTCAAAACGTCCTCAAAACTGTTTTGAAATAGTCTTAGACTCCGTCTCATTACAATTAGACACGATCATACAAGCCTTTTACTCGAAGTGTCACTAAGAATTCAAATTGTACTGACTTAGTATATAATTCGATGCCAATTTCGTGGAATGGTTTGAACAGGAAGACGAAATTTCGAAGCCAGTTTAAATTAACAATGAGTGCATACCTGAAGTCTGTTGCTCCTATTGCATGATTCGCGACGCAATAGTTTGTAGATATCGTTGGAAATATATGGGACTCATGAATGATAAAATGGAATTTGTTGACGATGCGGTGGATCCGGAGCGATCGCAACTTCGTTAAAATCCGTTTATGTATCTAATGGAAAATAATGGTGTAAGAAGAATGAAATTGAGCGGGAAAACCTATAATAAAATTTTACTAATGTCATAGGTTGCAATATCCATGCCAATACACCATGGGTATTACCTCTACCGTAGTAAATTGCTCAAATTTGTAACATAAAATTTAACTTACTAGAACAAAAAAACCAAAAAATCTCACGGTGTCGGTTCTGAGCTAGGACAGCCCTTTTGATTTGTTTTGGCAAAAAGGGTGTAGCTCATTTACACGCACAATGCGCTGAAACTGGTTGACCATTTTAATAATGTACGAATTCAGACAAGGAAATTCAAGAAGGATTCAAAAATGTATAAAAATATATGGAGCAATTAAATGTGCTATGACTTGAACCATTAAGGTCCACATTTCTTTACTCTCTGTTTGATCGCCCTCAGACGAATAATATTTTACTTTATTTTTAATGTATTATAATTTTCAATTGGTATAAATATAACAAATATAGCTAATATAATATCTAGTGATGATTTAATTATTTTCTCACCTTTAAAAATGTTTTTAATGTAATTTACAATTATGTCCCCAATACTAGATAATGGTGGTATGTGTGTACAATTCATTTATACTACTGAATACCAAACTAAGAGTTAAGTTAATTCAATT
>CALNVZ010000388.1:100848-128282 GCA_940671915.1 Paracentrotus lividus | reverse complement strand
TGTACACAACTTTCTGCATATTTCATCATTAACCATGACGTATTCTGTAATATTCTGAAAGTGAAAATTGTCCCTTTTAACTCCTAAATGCAGTAAATGAACAGACCCGGTGATTTCTAAAAACAAATCGAAAGACAAAGATGAAACCAAAAGAAACAATAATTGAAATTTAAAAAAGGTGAAGATTCTTTACAAACTGTAAACAGGTTTCCTTAAAAGGGCATAATTGCCACAGTAAGACACCAACATCCAGAGGAGGGTGTAATCATGTAAACGACGTTTTATGATCATTCTATTTTTTACTTTAAGGCATATATAAACGCAACCTGTAAAAAAATTTTGATAGAAATATGAAGCAGCTTCATGCTTTCGTTTACATGTTTACGCACAACCCTCACCTCCCAAAATTTTACTTTGTTTGTTTGTTTGTTTGTTTGGGCTTTTTGTTTTGTTCTGGTCTTCCCTTTTGTTTCCGAAATGTGGGTCTGACACATCATATCGTATAGATATCATGATCTTTACCCCAGATACATGTCGGATAAATTAAGATATCAGTGTGTTAAGACAGTGATTTTAAATAACGATGTACATTAGAGATAAACTGTCTTGAGATATCAAAATAATCTATAAAATACACTTTATGGCTTCATATTTGTTTATTCAATTTTGATGATTAGTCATTAAGGTTTTGAGAGCACAAGATAAAAATGCTTAAGTAAATATCATGTGATATATGACGATCTTTACCCCTAATGTATAATTTCTGCTGGAACGAATCCAATGATGATTAAGCTGAACCATGAATGTTCCAGTTCTTTAGGCAAATACCCTCCTTTGCTTAATTAATTCGTGCATTTTGGATTTGTACACAACTTTCTGCATATTTCATTATTAACCATAACGTATTCTGTAATATTCTGAAAGTGAAAATTGTCCCTTTTAACTCCTAAATGCAGTAAATGAACAGACCCGGTGATTTCTAAAAACAAATCGAAAGACAAAGATGAAACCAAAAGAAACAATAATTGAAATTTAAAAAAGGTGAAGATTCTTTACAAACTGTAAACAGGTTTCCTTAAAAGGGCATAATTGCCACAGTAAGACACCAACATCCAGAGGAGGGTGTAATCATGTAAACGACGTTTTATGATCATTCTATTTTTTACTTTAAGGCATATATAAACGCAACCTGTAAAAAAAAATATGAGAGAAATATGAAGCAGCTTCATGCTTTCGTAATACTCACCTCCCAAATTTTGACTTCTTTTTTTTTTTTTGGGGGGGGGGTCTTCTCTTTTGTTTCAGAAATGGTTGAGTCTGGCCTTATATTATGCTTCTCTCATGAATTTAAAAAAAAAAAGAGTTTATTCTATCAGAATACAAAAAACTGATCAACAACATCATGGTTGGAAATTAAATTAAGAATATACAAGAAGGCTTGTAAATTAATACTGATTAAAATACATGCATTTTAGCTACACTATGAAATAAATATCTGAATATTTACAGCAGAGTTGCCATATCCTGTGTGTTAAACTGGAAGATTTTTTATACATTTTAAACTGGACGATGATTCATTCAAGTGATGGTTAACACTGATCGACTTGTAAGTTTTGCTGTGTGAAATATTAGTACGAGGAAAAAAAAGACAAATAAAAAAAAAATCAATAAAGAACACATACCGCACTTTTTTAAACCGCATATCAAATTTATAGGCGCTGGAAGGAGACGGAGATTTTATTCTACGGTCGTTTCTGGCCATTTACTTCTTCCTTATTAGAATGTACCAAAAAAGAAAAGGAAAAAAGGGTAAATAACACCATTGTTGGGTGGGAAAGAAAAAAGATGGAAACAATTTTAGCCATGAATAATAACTTATGGACACGGAGGGTCTGTGTTTTCGAAATGGAAATTGCATTATTACTAGTAGTTTAGGGTATTGCAAATTTTATGTTTGAATTTAGTTAACGACCTGTACCTCTTGTTTTACTTGGATATTTTTATATTCGTGGAAATACTTTACACCGATCGCACTGTTCAAAGAACAAAGTTGAAGCATTTTGTTTATGAAGATGGGAAGATAAGAAACACGCAATCATGTAGCTGATCATCTTTGATCACTTGAAAAGACTTTTATTGCTATATTGCTGTTGGTATAGTGATCGGCATATTGACCTCTTTACTGCAAACGCATTTCATTGTAAAGTTTATCAGATTTAAAATAACCATAATTTTCATTCGCTGATCTCATTTTCTTTGCTTTCCTTTTGTTTCAATTCCTTTGATCAATTCACATCGATCCAACAATATAACGTTTATACTCTTTTTGCTTCCAATAGCACTCTATATGTGAAATGAAATGCAAAAAGGAAAATGGACACGTTTAATGGCTGTTTAATTTTTTTTTTTTTAATTAATATTCGATATTTTGCTTACGTTTATAAATCGTGCTCTTATAGTTTCTGTTCTCCTCTGCTATGTCTTTCTTTTGAAATAATGTTAACAAGTAGTGGCACCAACGCATTAATAATTCCTAACATTAACAAAAGAGTTACAACTTGGCATAAGTGTTAATATGTTGAGAAAACTTTTTATTTTAATCACATTTTTTGGTGTGATTGATGTCCAGTGCGCACCACTACTGCAAACCACGGCAAACCTAATCAGGGTGTCATCTGAAGCTAAAGAGCAAATTATACAAAATATGGAAACGAACTTCATATCTTCTGAGAAAAAAGAGAGGTTGCCAGAATATTCCTATTGTAAGACAGTATTATTGTGGCTAACTTTTTGCAAAAGCAAATATATACACAAGTTGGGTGTTCAATTAAGTACCCTGGATGACAGGGCCACCGAATCGTTATCCTCTTGACAACATTATAAACATTTGATCATTGTCACTATCACCTCGTTGAGGATTCGAGGAGGGAAGTTTGTTTCGAATGCTAATCAATCATTTACAAGTTTCTTGCATTGTCACGAGACTGGGCTCGCCAGATTTATCTCTGGAAATATAAGGCAGATAGAATACACCCAATCTTGTAATATATTACCTTTGATCCCATCTGAAGCATTAAGAAGCAATAGGATATCTGTATGGTATTTTGGACAAGTGGCGAAAAGTGCTTATTGTTTGCATAATGATTTGTCATTGTTTATCTGGTCGGCATGGTTTTATAACTACAGAAAGTGATACTATCTAAACATCACTTATACCACTTCGGGGTTTTTTTCGTAACCTTTTTCAAATTTGCTTATCGTTTTGTCTTTCTACTTTATTACTAATTGTGATTGATGTAGTCAGTGTAAAAGCGTTGAATAGGAGGGCTCTGACAGGGCCGCGGAGCGTTTGAAAGTGGAGGGCTGATCCGAGAGTGTGGGGGGGGGTGGGGGGGGGGGGGGGGGCCTGAATAGGCTAAAATCACAAATGTATGGTCATTTTTGCGTTTTGTACACGGGTACCCCCCCCCCGGCTCCGAGCCCCTGTGAGTCTGCAGCTTCCAAACTTGTCACAACAAAACATTGTGCCCTTTCCCTCCGCATTTTTACCAAAAATTATTTCATCGCACATGTAAAGATATTCATAGCCGTCCTCATCCTCAAATCAGAAAAGAATGTTACCCATTATGTTTGTTAACATACTCAGCCAAAACCTAAGTGAACAACCAAACTGCATGCCATCTGACATAATTTTTAATATCATTTTGCTCAAAGGTTCTTGCCTGTGAAAACCTCACCCCAAATAGACAATTATCATTAATTATTGGCATTTGCCTTAATGCTAATGATTTCAATATAATGGCTATACTTAATATTTCCCTAAAGCTTGTTCACGCATCTTAGACAGTTGAAGTACATGTACCTCTGTTGAAAACTACCATGGATAAATGGGTAACGGTAAAGGTTTTTTTTTTTTTTTCTTTTCTTTTTGTTATTTTTTTCAAATATAATACAAAAGTTTCTTGAAATGCCATGAAAAAGTATGAAGGACATCACATTGATTAGTTTCATTCTGATCTTCTGCAAAGTGGCAAGTTCAAACAACCTTTAGTTATTAAAACACCTGTTAAACGAACTGTTTAAACAAAATAAAATTATTGTGCTCATGTTAAAGTTTGATATATATATGGCAGTGTATGGTATTTCCGGACGCCTTTATTTCAGTCCCTTAAAAAGGACAATTAGTGGAAATAAAGTCTAGAAAATTCGCACTAGCTATTCCAAATATTATGAAAACTATAATTATGGTAAAATTAATTTGATATTTACTAACCGTTTTCTTTTTGTCGCACTTGCCGCATACCCCTCTACGAAAAACAATTATTTTTGCGTGTCAAAAATGCATTATGACCGGACGCGCACCCTCTCTATGGGACAACGTTATAATTGCGTGTTGTTTATCGATGTTAATAATCTCGATATCTATCGCTCTCGATCAACGCCCCACGCCGATCGTTGATTGAAAACTATGCAATATTCACCAAAATACACGCACCGCACGTCAACATTCGAAGCGGACGCCGAGAGATTGAAATTCGGCAAAGAGGCTCATTTTATCATCAGAAAACATAGACCTATTCAATGTTTATGCATTGAAGGTATGCAATATAAATTTTAAGCATTTTCTATCATTTTATAGATAAATAAGGTAAAACTGAGATTTTTTCGCCTCATTTAAGAAATCTTGTTCCATGTATTGGTGTGTGGAATTTAACTGCACCGTTCTACCGCGCACAAAATTCTGTAGTCCGCCAGAAAATATGTGCGTCCGGAATTATAATAGTGTCCGGTAATACAATGCGTCACTATATATGAAACATGATTAAACAAATATATATATATATATATATATATTTGGCGAAATTTAGGGCGGAAGACAAATCGAAAAGAGTAGAAATTTGATAATATAGGATTCCCAGTCAGTTTCAGAAGTTCGTTCGCTCCATTGATAATCGTTCATTCAAGTTAGGACGATTTAGCTTTCAGTCGAATTTCCGGAGATCAGATTCCCTTTTCCAGCAATCAATTGCATGTTTCACTTGTTCAAATTCCGATTAAGTGCACTATATACGTAAAACAGTAATTCAAATTAGCAGAGACGCTGTTATGATTGCGCATACCGCCATAAGCAGCAGTTAAATTCATTTCGAGTTTTCAACTTACAGTAATTAGCATTCAATTAGGGCTTGAATTTATAGCTGCAGGAAATGTTTTGTTTTTAATCATATAATGTTTTCATCAAATGCTTGCGAGTTGCTATTAGCACCAATTGTGAATGAGTATGTACCTTAATTACGGTATGTATGAGATATATTTTCCAGTTATTAATTAGTTTCATGAAATGGTTTCTTTTTCACAACATTTTCTTTTTACTCGTGTAACACTTATTCTTGCATAATTACATAATCAACACATAAAAACCTCTTGCACATAACAAATTGAATTCATGCACGTTTTTATGGGGGGTGTAGACGGACAGGGAGCGCCAAAGAAGAGAAAGAGAAGTAAAAAAAAAAGAAGAAATAATTGGAAAAAATAAATAAAGAAAAGGAAAAAAGAGGGGGAAAGGCGAAGAAAGAAAGGGCAAATAAGGCGTCATATGTTGCCAATTCTATCTTAAATTTAGGGAGCGCAAAATCAACTTTAAACTAAGGGACCGCCTAAAAACCTTAAACTTAGGGCGCCATACTATCTTAAATTAAGGGGCCACTCGATCTTAAATTTAGGCCAATTCATTTGAATTTAGGCGCAAGAATGATCACGATCTGGGGAGTCTGATCATTCAATAGGGGGCCCAAAGTTGACCTAAAACAAAAGAATCTTAAATTTATTTGGGCGCCACTTTGATTTTAAATAGGGGTGGCAAAATTGATCTATAACCATGCAGGGGCGTCAAAGTGAAGTGAAACTTTTGGGGCGCCAAATCGACCTTACATATAGAGGCAAATCGACCTGAAGCTAAGGGGCGCCAGATTAACCTTAAACTTGGGGGCGCCATAGTGATATTTGATTATTTTACTAAAGTAATTAACTAAAAAAAAAAAAAATAGTCATTTCATCACAAACTCGACAGTAAAGACATTTTAAAATGATGTAAAGCTCAATAAAAAGGAAATTTCATTTTATATTTATTATTTATTATTTTTATTCTAATGGAATAGATATAGAGCTCCAGAAAAAGAAATTGCTATCTTAAATGTTTAATCTAAAAGTAACCGAGAGTTTAAATTTGCCAAATTGTATACCAATTGGTTTAACCAGTTCAAAGTTGATTGCCTCAGTGGGAATTTGAATGCGGGAAAGCACGCATTCCAGAATTTACTAATTGATTGCTTTTGAGGGGGATTTTGATTTGAAGGCTTTAAAATCAAAGCGAAGGAACAAGTTGGAATTTGAATGATGATTGACGCGTGGAAATAGTGTGTGGGGAATTTGAATGAACTGATTATCGAATGGAGTGACGAACTTCCGAAACTGAGTGGGAAATCCTATACAAAATTAGTGAGCAGCCGACATTGCGACTTTATATGCCGGAGGTTGCGACCGTGTGCAAAATTCCCAGTCTCCCAGCGAAATAAAGGAAACATTGACCTACTACAGAGTGAGTAAAAAAAATGTCCATCAATTTAAAGTTGTCTTGATTGAAGTACGAACATTTAATAATGGCTTACATTATGTGCCTTGGAAGAGTAATCCTCCCGGCATATCTTGGTACCCTTTTTATTTGGATTTGCTCAGATTTGTTAAGTTATATCGTGTATATGAACACAAATAGAAAAACAACCACACACACGCACACACACATTCACACACACACCCACACCCACACACACACACACACACACTCTCTCTCACACACACACACTCTCTCAAAATCGATACACACACTTTTAATTAATGATGGAGCTGTTAATGTTATGACGCTAGGAGAACAGTGTCATAACTGAAGTAGCTACCATGGGTAAATAAAACGATATTATTATTATTATTACCTCATTTTTTATTTCAAGACCATCGCAAAATATTCAAGTAGTGATTGGGCCGAAGTAATTCTTAAACAATTGCGAATGTGTGCATGTTAGGGTGTGGGTGAGGCTGTCATGTTGTGTGTATGTGGGTGATTGTGCGTATGTGTGCGTATGTATTTGAGGGTGGGGAGTGCCCATCTGTGGATGTGTGGTGAGTTTGGAGTAGGTGATGTGAGTGTGCTTGCGTGAGATATTAATCATAACAATAATTATGATTAAGTGATCATTCCGGGATAGGACAGGACTGAGGCATGTTACTTACAAGCATCCAATGACCAGAAAATAATTTTTGTAAAGCGCTTAGAGATTTTGTTTCATATCACAGGTGCTGTTTAAACTGTTAGGAGTAGTATTCTTGACATAATTATCGTGATCAAGGATTCATAACATTTCCTGATTTGGAACCACTTTTGACGAACTGTATAGTACCCCATTCATGGGTGTCGATTGTGGGGGGGGGGGGATGGGGGGATGCATCCCCCCCCCCCAATAATTTCGGTGGGGGATGGTGTGTACAATCATCCCCCCAATATTTTGATATCAAGAAAATAAAAAATATAATATCATATGCATATAAATCTACCCATTACAAATGCGTTATCAAATAAAGACTTTTATGACATTATTATATCATTTGCAGTCTAAAATGCATATTTCTGACATTCAAAAATCAAAAATGTTCTCACTCTTTCGTTAATCTTCCTCTCGTGTGCCTGATATACTTTTAGTAATCATGTAATACACCATACACCATGTAGATAATGGAAGGGCAGATGTTTCACTATTCACAATTGGAAAAAAAATTAAAAAATCTTATCGATGACAATCAGGGGCACCTATATCCCAGGGTGTACAGGGGACAGGAGCCTCTAGGCCTATATATAAAACTGAAGGCATAATTATTCCCCCTCAAAAAATAAATAATGAATATTGAAGAGTCTGTAACACTTATCTCGGCTCTTCCCTTACAAAAATATCGTGTGGTACCACACAACGGTACCATACAAAATACCACAGGATTTTCCTATGGTTTTTTTTGCACAAATACCACACAAAATACCATACAGCAGTATCATACAGACAAAATAACATAGGATTTCCTATGGTTTTTTGGCACAAATACCACACAAAATACCATACAGCCAAAATACCATAGGATTTCCTATGGTTTTTTGGCACAAATACCACACAAAATACCATATAGCCAAAATACCATAGGATTTCCTATGGTTTTTTGGCACAAATACCACACAAAATACCATACAGCCAAAATACCATAGGATTTCCTATGGTTTCTTGGCACAAATACCACACAAAATACCATACAGCAGTACCATACAACCAAAATACCATAGGATTTCCTATGGTTTTTTAGCACAAATACCACACAAAATACCATACAGAAGTACCATACAGCCAAAATACCATAGGATTTCCTATGGCTTTTTTTTGCACAAATACCACAGGATTTCCTATGGTTTTTTGGCACAATACCACAGGATTTCCTATGGTATTTTTAGCACAAGTACCACAAAAAATACCATACAGGTGACCATACAGCAAAAATACTTAAAAGCATTATCCCAAACTAGTACCACACATCAATACCGCACACACTTACCAGGATTATGACATACCGTTTGCGACCGGAAACACCACACGCCGTTAATTCAGAGATGCCACACGCCGTTACCACAAGACTGCCTAGACACCCAAGGATACCATACACTGGTATATATACCACTATTTAGCAAAAATATTTGGGTCACAGTTAGTTATTTCTATATTTCTGATAATAATGCAAATGTCAAAACTATCGCTCTTGATGTTACATTGTGTTTAGGAAATATATTTCCCTAAAAGAAAAAATAATTAATATGCAGCAATTACTAGTTAATGAGGTAAGCTTCACAAATACTGATTTGTGCATACAAAACATTGTATGCAATGAGCTAATTACCATAGTACCACACGAAGTACCACAGGAATACCATACGACTACCAAACTTCAGCAGTAAACTGCCATAAATCCACTTTGACTAATGCCCGTTGGTTTCATCCCTGTAGATGTTTGTCTTCAATCAGTTTGTCAAATTACCATTTGGTCTAATTAATTCCCATTTCGTCTAATCAAGTCGACTAGGCAAACACCACTTAGTCAATTCCTGTAAGAAACTATCCCTTAGAAAAAAATATCCTGTGACAATACTAGACAAGGGTATGTATTGGCGGCGTCCCGGGTGGACGGGGGAAGATCGAGTTCCCCCCCCCCACCCCCTATCGATTTTTGTTTTCTGGGGGATCTTCCACCCTCGATTTTTAAAGCTTAAGAAAAACATATGTACATATAATAGACGAAGAGGCACAGTGTGCGTAAAATGTTCAGGTCATTAAAAAGCAAAATTTTCGGCTCGCGCTTCGCTTGCAAACAAAACACCAGACAATAATTAAACTAATAATCTTTCTTCAGGTCCCTACATTCATTTATTATTTATTTGTTACAACGCTTTATTTGTAACTTTGGCATAATGTGTGGGTAGGTCATTCTATTGTGAATTGGATATTAGCCTATATTTTAGTCTCTTTGGGGTGCTTTATTTATTCCGATCTAGTGTATAATTAATTCCTCTCCAAATTTGGCGGCAATCAGGTGGACATGTCCCTTGATTTTCAAAGCTTCACATTTTGTTTTTATTTTCTAAATAATTTGGATAATTTTGTATTTGCCCACTTCTCCAAATGTGATGGAAATAAACTTTTATAAAATTTCTTTAAATTCTTTGTTTTCAGGTCCGTATCGTTATAAAAAGTGACCATATTCCGAAAGGGATTACAAACATATATATATACATTGAAAAACGTTGATTTATGAGATTTTCACTCGCTCTTCGTAATTGTATTTTCTTTAAGAGTAGTGATTATCAGCTAGTGAATACAATGATTAATGTTATTATAGAGCAAAATTTTTAGCTCGCGCTTCGCGCTCACAAACAAATAACAATACAATGATTTAAATACCATACATCTGGTATACATGTGGTATTTGTGCCAGAAAACCATACAGCAATACCATACATATGGTATTTTTGCCAAAAAACCATACAGCAAAACCATACAGAAATACCATACATATGGTATTTGTGCAAAAAAAACATACAGCAAAACCATACATATGGTATTTGTGCCAAAAAACCATTCAGAAATACCATACATATGGTATTTGTGCCAAAAAAACATACAGAAATACCATACATATGGTATTTGTGCCAGAAAACCATACAGCAATACCATACATATGGTATTTGTGCCAAAAAACCATACAGCAAAACCATACATATGGTATTTGTGCCAAAAAAAAACATACAGAAATACCATACGTATGGTATTTGTGCCAAAAAACCTTACAGAAATACCATACATATGGTATTTGTGCCAAAAACCATACAGCAATACCATACATATGGTATTTGTGCCAAATACCACAGCAGTGCAGTATGGTATTCTTATGGTACCCTTTTCCTGTGTGGTATTTCCCTATGGTACTTCTATGGTATTTGATTGTACCATAGAAATACCATAGGAATACCACAGGACATTCAGAAATACCATATGAATACCACAGGACATTCAGAAATACCATAAGAATACCACAGGACATTTTTGTAAGGGTTCATCGACAAGTTAACATTTTTGGACTAGGACCATTGGTTATATAATACACTTCCACTATTCTCCGGGGCTAAATGCCCTCTTTTCAAATTAGTCGCTACTTTGCTCTCAAATTTCAGATAACATTTAAATATTGCCTAAAAATTTTAATTTCGCGCTTCGCGCTCGCATAATATCACATATTAAGATAGCGCAAACTGCACTTGACTTTGTTTATCTTTTATGCATGTATTAACGTCACGATGATACACATCAACTCCCTTCCCGTTTCGT
Source organism: Paracentrotus lividus (assembly GCA_940671915.1). NCBI lineage: Eukaryota > Metazoa > Echinodermata > Echinoidea > Camarodonta > Echinidae > Paracentrotus > Paracentrotus lividus. The sequence continues at coordinate 117,312 of CALNVZ010000388.1, read as the reverse complement.
GCTCCCATGAGGCTACAATTATCTTGTTTCATCAGGTCATTATTATTGAAAACATTTCCAGCTCGCGCTTCGCGCTCGCACAATATTGCCCTAACTCGAATTCGTCCACATAGATTTGCGTTTGTTGGCATTACGTAATGATGTTCCGCTTCTAATCAACCGTTAAAGCCCTCTAGCCCTCCATCAATTTCGTGGTTATAGTCATGTACCACAACAAATACCATATTTCAGTTCAACCATATTATTGAGAAAATTTTAAGCTCGCGCTACGCGCTCGCATTACAGCCCTATGAATCACGACGATATACTAGTACTCAACTGCATAATGATGTGCATGTGCGTATATCTATAGACATTACATCATGATGGCCCCTTTTAATAAACCAGATAAAGCCCCTTCACCGTTTCGCGTTCGCAGTATTCTACAATATAATACCCCGTTTCATGTCACTATTATTGAGAAAATTTTCAGCTCGCGCTTCGCGCTCTCATAATAAATTTAAAAATATGTACTAGTAGATAATCACATGCATACATGTGTGTATTATCTGTAGCCATTACATCATCATGGTCCCCCTTTAACAAACCAGTTATATATACAAATACAAATACCCCATTTTACGTCACTATTATTAAGAAAATTTTAAGCTCGCGCTTCGCGCTCGCATTATACAATACTTACTTGAATTTGTCATACTTATATGCATGTGTGTCAAGCATTACCCCACCCTCAACAATGGACACTGCGATCATATTATACCATCGTTTGTGTCACATTGAGGAAATATCGACGATCATCCCCCCCCCCCCCCCCCCCCAATCGCCAAAACAAAATCGACACCGTTGGCCCCATTCAAAGATCATAATTACAAAATATACACCTGCAATATAAATTTGGGAATGAAACACTTCAAATTTGTAGGACTTTCAAGTCACAAACCAATTCATATCTATCCCAAAACTCATATATCATACAATCGACACCTACATGACATTTATAACTCTTTCCCTGAATCGGTTTCTGGTACGTATGATAATGAAAAGCGCAATTATTAAATCTTCAGGTATCGGTGAAAGCGCAGTTGTCAATAACAAATTGAACTTTCCGGATTTCATCTACTATCAAGATTGCGGTATAAAACAAGCGAATCACTGGGCTCTGTCACATTGAACTAGTGGATGTAGGTGGATGCTTTTGATTTCATTCAAGATGTATACCTGCCCCAGAACATTTGTTCGCTCTTTTGCTGTGTATATTCTTCTAACATATAACAATACATGGAAAGCATCGGGTGAATGCGATCATCAAGATGCCCCTCTTTTCGTAACACAACCAAACAACGTCACCCTTCAAAACGGTGAGAATGCCGTGTTGAACTGTGTCGTATTTCCATCCAATGATAGGAGGGATTTCTTGACGTGGCAAGTGGACCCACCCATATACAAAACAAAGGCTTCGGTTTTCTTTGATCAAAGCACATGCCAGAAAACATCTCAGATTTTAATTTCTAACGTAAATGAGCAACCAGTATCTGCAACGTGTATCTTACGCCATATGATAGATGTGCAAAATTGGGAAATATTTTCATCTGCTGTCGCTACAGTTGATGTTGCCTACTTCCCGCACATTGGTGAAATAAATTGTGAACCACAAAAGATCACGGTGTTGCGTAATGACGACAACTTTACAGCTTGGTGTACAATTCCTGTGGGTCACCCTCCTGTTAGTATTTCCTGGAGAATAGGAGAGGATAGCTTGCCACATTCTTTGGCATATAGTCTTACAGAAGAAAACGCTACTTATTTGTTAAACGAAACGTTTTATATTAATCACAAATTCCACTACAAGACTCTGTCCTGTGTTGTCACAAGTCATCAGTACTTTCCGGATCAAGAGATACGTTGCTCTATTGCACCATTTATTGTATTACACAAACCAAGCGTTAATATTTTACCACCAAATGTTCCCTTTGTGTTGAGTGATCTTCGTGCACAAGTACATCTAATTTGTTCCATCGAAAGCTTTCCTGAATTTGAATCAATTACATGGTCTTGTTACCCTAAACATCTCCTCAACGGATGTGATGGTGAAACTGGTTCGAGTGTTACATTATCTTCTGCTGGAAATAATAGTGACATTGCGTATGGTGGTGGTAAATATAAGCTAGTCATCGCAACGTGCGCAGTTACAAACTCTATTGGACGCTCGAAAGCAATAGCTGAAATAATTGTTGAAAGATCATTTGGCAAAAGCTACAATGACGCTGATACGAAAGATATAGAAAATTTGGATTCTCCTGTAAACAACGGCTCCATGTGTATTAATCCCTCGCTCAACCTCCAACGGGTTTCTGTTCCAATGAGGGACATCAAGTTGCTGGATAGTACTAATGAAAAATCCTTTATTTGTATTGTTCAATGTGATGGTGTTATTGCGCCAGGGTCGGGAAATCTGACATGGCACATTAATAATTACACAGTATCAGATGCTGAGAACTTACAACACGTACAAATTCGACATTTGGGGTTCATTGGCAGCATCTTGAGCCTTATTAATCAATCAGATACTGATTTTAATATTTCTTGTGACACTTCGATCAATAATCGTACCATCCAAGAGAAAACGACATTCCAGGAACCAATTGACGATGTTGGTATCATAACACAAGAATCCCGATATTCTCTTGAAGATCAGACTTCAACTGTTTCAGTTACAGTTCCAGGTCATCAACTAGATAATGAAAAGACAGAAAATGAAAAAGATGACAAAATATTTGGACTTAGAGGTACCACATTAGCTGTGATTGTTGGAATGTGCATTATTGTGAGTATTTTATTTGCAGCATGTCTCTGTGCATTTTGCACAGTAATACTTTACAGATATCTCCAAAAGCAAGACAAAAACGATGATATCCATGATCATATTCGAACTATGAAGGAGTCTATGAGAAGACCTATCGAAAACGGTGATTGCTACCGAGCTCCCAGTTTATCACTTGAAATGAGCAGCCCAGACAATATGGAAACACCACTTGATCAAATTTACGAAGAACCTATAAGTACGTCATCTCTCCCTCTACCGGAAAATAATTGCCTCCATGCAATACAACTGCCATCTTACGATCCTCATTCTGAAATATTTGGATCATTTGCGTCCTACAGCAGTTATGGGTCTTCGACCTCGAGACGATCTGCAGATACCCATTCTGATTCTTATAACCGATCAATGGAATACGACTATGGAGAGCATTTGGCTTCAGAGAATGACAGTGTAGACGAACAGACAGAAATTACACGTGACAACACTTACGATAATCAAAATGTCATACAAATGCATGCACGCCAGGGAATGAACTATTCCAGGAGAGTATATGTGCACGGATCCAGGGAATCATCAAATGACACAGATGTAATCCCTCCAGCTTTACCAAAAACTTTACATTGAAGGTGCCACAGGGAAAAAATCTCTCGATTAAACAGTACAATGAATAGAATTATGAGCAGAACATAACAGATGATGCACACGAATATCTTGATCAGACCAATCTGACACATGCCTATCCATATGTGTGATTTAAAGGCACCGTTAACATTTACAATTATGCAGCTTTTCGAGGTTAGTTTCATCATACACCTGCAAAATTGACTTCCTTGATTTAAAAAAAAATAATAATCACATCCTTGATCTACGAAACCAATTTCGATGGGAAGAATATGTATGAAAGGTCTTAATTTACTGACTACTATATACTAGGGCGATTCTTTGAAAAGTGAACCTTGTTTGGAAAAAATAAAGTTTTTCCTTTTTGTTTTTAAGCTGCACATTCATATAGAGCATTGTCTGAAGTTTCATGAAATGCATTTTTTATCTTAATTTTACAAATTTTTTCATGCTCATTTGCATAAATTAACATGCAAAAAATTTTGATAGAAAAATGGTACGTAAAATATCATTTGTTTGACCCTGACTTGATTGTATATGCTGGTCTCCTTACTTTGATTATTGTCATTATACCCTTTTTAACTTCATTCCTTTAAATTTAATGAAAATTAATGGTGTTGAATTGATTGTTTTTAAGATAATTAACTAAAGAAATTAATTGCCATCAAATGTCACACACGTGACCCAAAAACACGAAAAGTTAACGCCCCCCGAAAACCATGGTTATTACAATTTTTTCTCCAAAGCTAGATATAATGTGCCTTGCATCTAACCAAATATGAAGCCATGATAGCTTTTAATTTAGATATTAATTAACTTTGAAATTGGTCACACACGTGACCCACGGGTCACGTGTTTGACCAACTATGGTCATGCCTTAAAAAAGGGACCAGGCTATTCGACCATTCTTTAAAAAGTGAACCTTTTGGGGACAAATAGATTTTTGCTTTTTGATTTTAAGCTGCATATTCAAATAGAGCAATGTCTGAAGTTTCATGAACTGATGTTTTTTCGTGATTTTTGCAATTGTTCATGCTCATTTGCATAAATTAACATAAATGATAATTAAATGGAAAAACGGTTAAAAAAATATCATTTTTTTTAAACCCTGACTGGAATGGATATGCTGACTTCCTTACTTGGATTACTGTCATTATATTATTATTTACCTCTATTCCTTTTAATCTAACCCCACAAAATAATGTTGTTAAATTGATTATATTAAGATAATCAACCCTGGAAATTAATTGCCCTCAAAATGTCACACACAAGTAACCAGAAAACACAAAAAGTTTATGCCCCGTCTTAACCATGGCTCTGGTATTATTATAATAATTTCTTCAAAGCTAGATTTAATGTACCTTGCATCTCACAAAATATAAATCCATGACAAGTTTTAATTTTATTATTAATTAGCAAACAAATTGGTCACACACGTGACCCGCTGGGAGGGGGCGGTCATAAATTCTGATTATTTTCACTTTCGTTGACTTAAATTAATTTATCTTAGCATTATTATGCTCCAAAATGGTTCTGCAATAATTTTTGCGAAAAAAAAACAACAACAAAAAGAACAAACAAACAAACAAAACAAAAGGTCGAAAAAACAACACTCAAAAAAATATTTTGATACTTTTTGTAAAATTTACTTAATAAAATTAAGGCTAGACGGTTGCCTTAATTTTATTAAGTTTTCTTTAATATGTGGCATTTTGAGTTTCAAATACTGTCTGAATGTTTGTTTCTACAACTCAAAATAACTGGCTCCAGTAATTTAATTCTCTTGATGAATATAACTTTTCTAAACTTTTGAGTTTTTACAATGTGAAAGAAATTTGCTTAAGGAACTTGATTTTAATGAGTGAAAGATAATGGCATCAATTTTCAAGTTATAAAATTTAGTAAATTTTTGTTACGTATACTTAAATTTGATTCATGTTTTTGCCGAATTTACTTAATGATTTTTAAGCAAGATAAATTACTTAAAATGTTTAAGTTATCAACAGTGATAAAGCTGTTTACATGCAACTTAATTGAACAGAATAAAAACAAATTATATATTTTCTAATTTTAAGTCACAGCGATTTGTAAATATTTGTTCAATCTACTTTAAAATTTAACTTATTTTGAAATGTAATCATTTTTTAAAAGTTATTGTTACTCAGAAAATTTGGTTTCATATATTCAATTGTCTGAAGTTTCATATCTTTTAAGTGTTCACAGTGCAAATCTTTTCTGTTCCATGTACTTAATTTTATAAATTTGAGAGTATTTGTAACTTTAATAACATGAGTATATTTACTGTCATGTTTATGTCCCGTTTGTAGCAATGAAAGTATTTATTTCAGTTGTGAATACTTTATCTTAAGAGTAAAAATTACATAAATAGACATGTGTATTGTTATCATCACTCGATAAATGCAAGTTTTAAATCTGTCATTAGTAAAATCGGATAAAGAATTTTGAGTAAATGTTACGCATTTTTTAAAGTTCAATGTTAAAGCAGTGTTATAAGCTGCATGTACTCAATGGATGTTACTTCAGCTGACAAAGTTTTCTTCTTAGTATGTACACACATTAATAAATAACAATGTAAATGCAATTTAACCAAAGAACTGTACTTTATTAAGTAGAATAAGCAAAGCATAAACATATAACATCAAAAGATAACTAGATTAAAGCGTGAAAAACAGATGAAAACAACCAAAAAATTAATATTTCCATGCATGTAAGTACATCCGACTCTATTGCTACACTTTGAACATGTACATCCCCCAGTCATGTATTGCAACATAGCCGAATTTGATGAATACACCAGTATTTATGTTTAAAGGCTTAATTTATCTTTTTTTTAAAGTGTCTTTATTGCCAAGAATTTTTGATAAAACGAAGACGTGGTATATCATTGATAAGTTTTAGAGACAGCAAGATCTCCTGATGCAGTCGTGCCCAAACTACACGAGACTAAAGGAGATTAAAGGCGATACAATACCATCATTCCGCCAAAGAATTTGTCACTGACCAATCACACAATTCTGTCCAATATTTTTCAACTACATGTATTTTTAAATGGCTTGCAAATGACTTTTACCAACAGGAAACTTCGAAAAACCCCATGGCATAACGGTGAACAAAAAAGACAGGACCCATAAACACACTAAAAAGTGAATGGGTTCAATAGGGGTGCACACCGTCTATTCTGAGCGTGTGCACCCAAGAGGGCGTGCTTTTGCACCCCAAGGGGTGCATAAACTGAGGTTAAAGGGTGCACAGACCTAGGGTGCAAATTTGCACCCTTGAATAGCCTCACGCGATGGCTGCCAGAAAATATGTTTTTATTTAAATTATTCTATTTTCGTTAAAATCACCTTGTTATTATATATTTTGGGTTCATGTTATAAGGTAAGTTATTTGAGCAAAAATTAGTCCATCAATTATGATGTTAATGGAAAACTATCAGCTGACTCAAATACTACTGGCATGTATGTGTCTCTTACTCAGACCAATGTTCGCGGTTTTAGTAACGGTAATGTGGCCTGGCTCACTCAGCTCAGGGGTGTGGCATTTTATGGAGTTTGATGTAAAATTGTTTAATACTTTCCAGCAGTGCTGTCCTTTTGTAAGACCTGACAGAAACTCATGCCTATTTTTTATATTGTAGTTTGCAAGTTCTAATTTGTTATGAGAGAAAATAGGCCCACCAGCACACAGTGACTAACCCCTCTGCCAAACCCCCAGAAAAGTGGAATAGTCCAGTAGCATAACCGAGTAATACCGTCATCCTTTTCTGTTTGAACTTCTCCTGTGTGCTGACTTCTTCTTGTTACTTCGTTGGCAGGTAAAGAGTGAATTATTTTACCATTATTTGATTTCAAACTATTATGATTATCTAATTATGTTAATACAGTATATTATATGAACTATTAATTTGTATATCATTAATAAAGAGAGGTGGAGATAAGATTAGAATGCGTGGGTGCAGAGAAAGTTTGTACTCTACTGTCTGTATGTTGCTGCATGGATGCAGTGAGAGTTTGTACCGTCTTTCTGTTGATGCCTATGTACAATCACTGGCATTTCAAATGTTGTTGAAGACCTTGCTTACCTTGACCTGTTTTATTATACCTCATTGTTGAGAAACTTGTCTGCATGGTGTTGTTGATTCTTGTTGTTGTTGTTTGTTTTAGTTGTTTTTTGGGGGGAGGGGCAGAACGATAATTAGAAAAGATACGAAAGCTCCCTGTTAAATCGTAAAAACTTTGCTTTCCTCCAAGGTGAACCCATCTCTCCATAGATGTTTAAATAATGGTAAATACTTGACCAAAATGTAGGGGAGACCGGGTATGGAAGTTACACGGGTCAGTTGTTACAGTTCTCAGTGTGCTAAGTTGGAACAAGAGAGTTCGTGCTAACTGGCATCTATATACAGCCTACACATAGCTGTGATGAATTGCCGGTCGTGAGGTTTCTCCGTTGTTTTATTAACGAGTAAATCAATAAAAACCATTTTTTACAGTTCCAAGTGAATTTTTGATCAAAATTAAAAGTTGTAATAGTTCTTACAACTGAAGGCACATGATGATAGTCTGGTATCGTGAATATAGTACATGTATGTCACTAATATACCCTTGAGCCATGCCCTGTAATTCTACCTAATGGCTTTGCTACAGTTGATTTTATTTGAAAAATCACCCATGGGTATGGTTGATACAACAACCTACCTCATGTCGATGTAACAACCTACCCCAATTACATTACACATGTAAAGTAATTTTGTTTCAATTTTCAGGGGTTAATATTTTGATATTTCTATTATTACTTATTAGTCTATGCTAGAGCTCTACTTGATCTACTGTTAACGATACCAAGAAACTGGAAAGTTGAAACAAATGTATGGTATAAGAGATTTACACATTTTAACAAATTACCCCGTATGTTTACATAGTAACAATTTACCCCGTTGGGTGTAACAACCTACCCCGTACACGGGGTAGGTTGTTACAAAAAAAATGTCTTCATTAATTAAGCTGTAGTTAATTAGTGTTTACATGTTTTCAAGTTTTATGTGCCTCAGGTTTTAGCCAACATAATAGGCTAACTACAGACCCAAAATGGAGTGTGTGAGTACTTTCATTAGAATTATCTGGCCCAAAATGTGAATTTTGTAACGTCCATACCCGGTCTCCCCTACTTGTATTACCTCATTACATACTGCGACATGCATAATAGGCATGGAATAAGTCGGGTATGAACACACATTACCTGTATTGCAGCATAACCAACGTATAAGGATAAAATGCGATAATGTGTTTCACTCACAACGACATGTGGTAGATGTGAACATAACCAAAGGGGAAAGAATTTATAATGTCAATAGGTCACCCAAGTTCACCCTTGATAGCCTCTCGCATTGCCATGGTCAGGGGTCATGGTGTTTCTCGATTTTGACAGAAATAAAGGGCAAGAAAAGGGAGATTTGTCACTATAGGAAAAGACTAAAGCATGGCTCTGAATAGGAAGATTCTGCAATATATGTACTAGAATTATAATGTTCTATTATAATAATAAGTAATGATAAAAATGGAGTTATTAATGATTAACAATAATATAGTGATAAATGAACACATTACAAAACTGACGAGGAATTGCACGTATCCAAAAGCCAAATAATGTACATCTGTCTTCATATCATTTAAAAAAAAAAAAAACAAGATTAACTATAAAACTAGGCCTAATTATTAATGCTTATTTAAAATTTGTTCCATGATTTCAAGTAAATTGTAAATGAATATGGATTTAACATGAACAGAACTGAGAATAAGTAATATAATTTCGTATCGAACTTTTCATAATTATCTATATGTGTCCTGAATTATCCTTGTTTCTTCCTTTATCTTAGAATTGGTAAAGAGGACAGCATCGCGACTAGTGTACTACATGCATGACATGTAACTGAAAGGCTATTGCCAAAGTTTCAACAGTAAGTTTGATCACTCACATAAAAAAAATATATATCATTTAAATATCACAACTATAAGGGCGTAATTAAGCCACACACTTATTAGTCACAGACACTGGTTTTTCTGCTAAGATTGTGAGAAACACATGTACCACACAGGGGGGACATAATAATACTTTGATGTTTTAAATCTTATGCATAATCGTCTTCTTTGGATTCAGACGCTCTTCTGGGGTTGGTGACAGATGAATACTTTCAACATTTTCAAAGACTCTGAAAGAGACCGGTGCTATTCCATTTTTTCTGATGGGTTTTATTATTGTAAATGTATATGTAAAGTCAGAGTCAAAATATTTTTTAATATATAAAATCTTTGTACTTATGCAAAGTTTGATGCGGTTTTGTTTTTTTGTTGTTGGAATTTCTCTAATTAATACTGCTTTTTAACATCTAATATCGATATGAGATTTACAATTTCGAGAATCATCGGGTGTGCTAAGAATATCATCAAAATAAAATTTCTATTATTTTATAAAGATCTTTACAGCTATATAGTTATTTGAGGATTACAGAATCTGGACTGACCCTCACCATTTTACATTCACAAATATTGTTTATCCATTATTAAATTTACAGGGTTGACAGTGGCTTCATGTTACCTGGCGATTCCATCATTGTCCATTGATGTTTGATATGAAGGGTGTCATCAATAAGGTAAGGAAAAAGAAACAGTTTCTACACTATATAGTAAACCTGGTTATTGTTATTTTATTATGGATGAAACAACAAACATTATGCAATAGTATAATGCAAAGTAATTTTTGTTTGTTTCTTAACATTATTTCTTGACGTTTGAAAAGGTTTTTAAGTGCACATCTCAACAAGTTTATGAAGGATGACTAGTGGATGACAGTGGTTGTTATCTACTTCAAACTTCTAATGTTTTGTCTTTATTTTTTTCTTATTTCATTTGTACACAGGACCTGGTGTTGCTAACCCGTATCCTAGTATTCTGAGGGAATTTGTCTCCAAAGATGTCAACATCCACATCCTGGTATTATCTTGGTTAGATGCAATTTCGAGCTTTATTCCGCTTTGCAACTTTTGCTTCATTCAGCATATTCATTGTGAAATACTCAAGATATGGTAGGAAAACAAATTTATGTTGTCTGGTTTCAAGTCTAGGTGGCCCGTTTGGAAAAGGTTACCTGTACTTAGAAGCTTTTTTTATTATAGGTCATTCATGTCTGAATTATTGACGGTTCCGTCAATGTTTTTTGTTATTGTTTTTGTTTTAATTTTTATTTCATTCTGGTCGCGTTTGAAGGAAAACATCACATTTACTAATCACTTTACCGTGGCGTACCATATAGTATATTTTAGTTAAAAAGGGGGACTCCACATGATCCTCTTACTTGTGCAAATAATAATTAAAAAAACAACAAGTATTAAAAAAACAAAAAAAAACAAAGACAAAACTTCCGTCAATTTGCACCTAAAAGGTGGTCATGCCGAGTAAACAAGCGATGATTTGAGCAATAAATATGATTGTTGGGCTTCAAACTTTTCAAAATTAAAAATAAACACATGTTATGCAGCAGCAGGATAAGTTTGAATTCATACATGTTCTCTATTGTTATATTTTGCCGAATAATATTCTAACCATGCAAAATTAATTTAATATAATAATAAATTTCCTTTGTTTTACTTACCTAACCAAATTTATTGACGGTATTTCAAGTCGAATACTCAATTAATCTTCGTATTGAAATGTTCTTGCCCATGATTTGTGATACATGGCCGTTCACGTTCGCTCATAGTTTGGTTACGTTTAAAGGTATAAGTGAAAATTATTTTATGTGACAGACAATACTAGTGCACAATTCCCCCTTCCCACCACAATATGTATAATAAGACTGTGTAATGTCGTACATGAATGTTTCAATTAGATACCAATGTGATAGATAAGTAAAGAAAACGGTATTTCATCAGGATCCGATGGAATCCCATTTTCTTTGCTCATTTTTTTGTTTTTGGTAAGTTTCCTTCATTGTACAAATTTAGATACAATTGTCTTACAGTTTTGAAGTTGCACTCGGTATATTATGTCATTATATTGATTCTTTTGTTGTGATATTTCTTTGTCATTTTACAAACATCAAAGTGCTTATTTTCTAAACTTGCCAAAAAGTTTCTCATAAAATGTTTTTGAATATAGAAGACAGTCATTTTGTTGTAAAGACATTCATTTTGGCATTATCACACAGCAGAACTATTTGTTTAGTTTGATTAAAAAGTCAAGATTTGATTACCTATTTTTAAAAGTACAAAAAAAAAATATTGCAGCCTAGTTAACAGTAAATTCAGTCATGTCAGTGATGGATCTATGTTTGGAAAATAGGGGGGGGCAGCCCACAACATTAAATATAGGGGTGCATAGCAGAAAATGTGCCTGTTTTAACATTTGCAGTCAACTGGTGGATTACAAAAAAATAGAGGACTGGACACATGAACATAAATTTTCAAAGGATATCGTATTCCATTGTGTGTGTTTTTTTAAAGCACAATTAGTGTTAATTGTTAGAATGTGTAATAGTATAAAATACCTTTTGCGACATTTTTCTTTTATTTTTTAATTGTAATGGGTAATAGGAGTGTCATATTGTATGGGTTGCAGCAATAAATATCGTAAGTAAATAGTTTTTAGAGTAGAAAGTATACCAGAATTCAATTTTTCTGTATGGCAAGGATTTGCTTGGCTCTTTAATTAAACTGGTAGTCATGATAAAATAAATAAGATCTTTGATATCATCTTTGAAACATGCCTTCAAATAATTCATTCTTTTGAGCACATTTTGTAACACTTTCGATATTTGTGTGTCTAATTTACAATGGAATTACTGGAAGATAGTATCCATGTACTTCTTTGGTCACTAAACAACGGATGGAGGATTTTGTATGCACGGGTTAAGCCCTCGGGTTTCTCGAGCAATGGTTAGATGTTACTGGACTGGTAATGTTGCACTGCGAACGCATAATATCACGACAGTCGCGCTAGAATTCGGTGTCTGGGCCCAAATGACGTTCACTAATTCCGAAGCTGTGTTGGGATTCCGAACCTTAGTATTTATCAGTTAGTAGGGCCTATCTAGACAAATAATAAATAATTTGATCGATACATTAGAGGAAGAAAATTAGGACGAAGTTCGAATCCAATGTCACGCCTCTTTCGGATTGATGACCAAAGGTGGTTCCCAGACGAACTTAAATAATGATTGATGTGACATACGTCCCTAAAGTGTCGTTGCGACATTAACCGGTCGTAAAGCAACAGGCATCTGTCGAAATTTATCCTAGAAATTTAAATTAATTTTCTTTAAGCAAGTACATGTTATTATAAGAACTTTACTATGAAAGCAATAGCTCTTGCTAACGTTCGATTTGTTCCAGGTGTTCATATGTGAATATTAATTTGTATTTTAAGCATTACTGGACTGTAAGGTATGAAGAAGAGTGTAGTGGGTTGGAGGTATTGTGTGTGTGTGTGTGTGTGTTGTGTGTGCTGTGTGTGTGTTGTGTGTGTGTGTGTGTGTGTGTTGTTATTGTGTGTGTGTGCGTGGTGTATTTGCATTTTGCTAGATCCCAGTGGTTCAATTTTTGGGTGCACACACATACCATGACTTTTACGGGAATGGGTGGGAGATTTGCCCAAAGGGTGTGCAATTTCAACTCTATTGGTGCAGTTTTCCACCTTTACCTGGGAAGCATTTTGAAACCTTACAGACTGCTCTTTGCACGCACCCAGAGGTGCGGGATTGAACCTTAGGCGTGCCAATTTTTGAACGCCTACGATGCATCTTGCACCCCACATGAAAGGTGCAGGATTGGACCCACTTGGGTGCGGAATTGAACCTATTCGGGTGCATTTTGGAACCCTATGGATGCGTCGTTTGGACCCACCAGTTAGGTTGGCAAGGATTGAACCTTATGCGTGCCTCGACACTAAGCGGTTGGAGGTTAACAGTGTGTCTTAGCGTTTCACGATTTTCACTCGCAAATTTGATTAGTCCAAAATACGCTCAAATGAACGCTTCCATTTTTCCCCTGTCTCAAATGGAAATTTTTATATGAGCTCTCTAACACTGAAGCGAGAAATAAATATAGGCGTCAGAGGTAACTGGCCTGTGTTGATGTAACGTGAGCGCGCGCGACTTAAGCGTCACCTAACGATTGAGCCTAGCGGTTAAGCTACGAGCTGAACAGCGATCGTCCAAACTATATGTCTTAGCGTGTGTTGGACGTGTTAAAGTACGTACTTTATCGGAAACGCCAAACATCGTGCCGTATTGGAGTAGACGACTGGCCGACATCGTTCGTGGCAATGTTACATTGCATTTTTTCGCGTACGTTCATGAGCGCGGACTGTCTTCGGAAACATCCGCTTGATGCAAACTAGGAAAGCGATTTGCACCTAATTCGTTGGTGATACGCAAAACGAAGAAAAACCCGCAAGAAGGGGGACCGCTGAGGTCATATTTGATTTTGAAGCATGGTTCAAAATTTTGGCGTGTAACAGCGGTTCTTTTAAAGACCGCTTTGAAAGCGTCTGGGCATAGATCTGACATTTAGAATCGTTAGCTTTTGGGAATGAAACGCTTCCTTCATAAGTTCGAAGTGCGAGTCCAACCAAGCAGAACTTTTGTCTATGTTTTTTTACTCAATTTCCTCATGTCACCAAATGGGGGCGTACCGTTTTTTACCTCAAATCTCCTTATGTCACACATATGGGGGCCGCTTTGTGTCAATCGGATAAAATGATTAAAGCTTATTCTGCTTATTCTGTTTGATGCTCGATAGTTTTCACTCCCCCCTGTTTAAGTTGTGCTATCTTTACATGTAAACGTAACTATTCGGGTATCATGAAATATAGAGCATTTTGGACTTTGAAATATACATGTCAATTTGATTTTCTGTCGAATACGGCAAGGTAAGGAAACGTACTCGATAACAACACTTAAAATAACCAAATGATAATTAACAAAAATTTTAAAAGGCCCTAGGTCTAATTTCTAATATTTAAATTTATCATGTTGAGAGCAAATTTCACTTACCCTTAAAAAATTAACCCCGAAAAGTTTTCACCAAAGAACACCCAGCAGAATTTCTATACTTTAGACTGTTAGCCTCTCGATTAAGCTGCGGATACTATTATATATTACTTTATTCAATCCACACCTATTATTGTTTAAATTTAAATATTCATTATTATTATATATACGACCAAACATAAAATATGAATCTGGAAGACTAACTGAATATTTATATGTAATGTTAATTGTTTTCTTTTTTGTGTTTCTTTTCGTTTTCCGCCTCATCGAACCCACATATCATGCCATCCCACACTTAAAATTTTTGAACTTTGTTAGTCCCCCCTACTACACTAACTAACCTCAGGGAAAGCTCAAAAGGCAGTGAAGCAGAGACTCCCAGACGCCCGGGCGCAAGCCCGAGAAACACCCGCACCCCTTATCTCTCTGATTACTAAAAAAAAAATGAGATTAAGACCAAACCAAGAAAACAAACTGCATACCAAATAGCAATAAACCTAAAATAAAAAAAAGCAATAATCCTAATATATGAATTAATAAAATATAAAACAACAAAAAACTTTCTTGGAACAAAAGCAAAAATAAGACTCGATGTAAAACGCAATATCTTATACTCACTCAATAACAGGAATCTTCATATAAATCCTTACAGGAAAGTGAAGTAGCAACACACCTGCCCAAACCTGCAAAAAACACAAAATCTTTTTAAAAATACTATATAAACATACTAGTATTATATATTATAGTATATATACTTGTTAAAATTGGGAAAAAAGTTTCGCCGCACCTACACCTATTTTTTTACTACAATTATATCCAGCCCCCCACTGCACTGCACTCGCCTAAATTATTCCAATACATTACCACTCAACTGAGAATCCAACTAATTACTGCTATATTTGTTATATTTACTATCATCGATCGACTCAACCAAAAAATAAAATTAAAAAATTGTATAACCTTTACAATACAACAATTAACAAAAGCAAAAACCCCATAACATTAAATAAAACACCAAAAAAAAACAACAGACCAACCAACAAAATTAAGAATTTATCATTTATTGACTTTATATCCCTCACACCCACGCACTAATCACCAGATCCAAACCAACCTAACTTTCAGATTCCAAACCCCTAACAACTTAAGAACACACCAACACACCACATCACACTCCAAAACGCAACCCAATCGCTCTATCATATAACCACTACAGACCTTTCAAAACGAAAGAACCCCAAATAGCACACACACACTAAACCACCTCAACAAGCACACCAGAACATTCACCTCGCGCCATGAGTACATTCACCGACACACAGCCGGACCGTAAGCTTTAAAAGGTAAGCAGTCAAAAAAAAAAACATTTAAGCACAGACCAATGGTCATAAATGTGACTAGAATAGAGAAAATATAATACTTTATTTTCAATTATTCAAATACCGTGTAGTTAAAAGGTTAAAATGTAAATTGTTGTGGTCTCTCAAGAAACAAAATCATTTTTAAAGTTCTATAACACCCTAATATTGTATGAGCCCAGTTGATGATGCTAAGTAGTTAATAAGAAGAGTGGTATAGACCCTATCGTCTTGATTATGGTGTGAGAGAAATTAAAAAAAGCTAAAATATTTTATCTAATATGAAACAAGCCCGTCCATTTATTTGGATCATCTTGATTTAAAAAAGCACAAGCTGATTTTTTTTTCACCTATCAATTTATTTGAAATAAATTAAGTGCTCCTCAGGATCATATAGGGAAAAACAGAACAATAGGAAAACAAACTGTTCATGCAGTTATCAGAATGCATTGACTGTTCAACACTTTTAACTCTTAATGTGCCATATTAATTTATAGCCAAAAAAGGAGACTTTCTTTTAAATTATTTTAAAATGGTATGTAATAGTATTGCTTGGTGTAAATGACTGGAAATCGATCCACAGACACAATACAATCA
>CALNVZ010000388.1:44323-83064 GCA_940671915.1 Paracentrotus lividus | reverse complement strand
TTAAATTCCTATTTACAAATTCATAATCTTTGATAAATAAATCAAGATTCGTGAACATATTGACACAATAAGTCATATTCCTCATAACTGAAAAAAAGTTGATTATCAGAAAAACATCTAAGTTTTTGAGATACATCTACATTCAAAAAATAAAAAAATGGTTGACTACCACTCCCTACTACACCCAGAATAAAAAATCGTTTGACATGTACCTAGTTGAAAAAGCCGTAAATCTATGTGCATGATCTTTATGTCTACTTGTTGTATTGTATTATTTATTCCTTTTTGTTTCTTTTTTCCTCTCCCGGGGGAGGGTAGACATACCAACACCACCAAAATAATGTTTTCTTACATTCTGACGGTCTCTAGTTCAACATCTGTCAGCCAGCGTGCACAGTGGTGCATGACAATGACTTCCACACACAGTACCGACACCTGATTGTGAACTGCATCACTGCTTTACCTGCATAAGAGCTAATGAAGGAGCTAATAAGGTACAGTAAACGTATTAAACATACTGCGAACTGAGCCAAACCCCAATCAGGTTGAAGTCTTTGAAAGGTTTTTAATAGCCAGATCAGCCTTGTCTCAACATGAAGTAACAATTTAATCATGTCAGTTATTTCAATCCTAAAAATTTAACGCTACCCATCTTCTTTGGTTATATCTGCTCTTTCAGATCATATATTGATATGTTGTTTTGTTGTGCTGACAATACCTAATATCAGGATATATTATTCAATATAACTATTGAATAATTTTAATTTGGAATATTAGGTTAAAGCATATTTACTATACAATCGTTATACTGTAGTTTATGTTGATTTAAGTATATGTCTTGAGGATTTACGTACATTGCATACCACTTTGTTTTTGGCAAATAGTTCGTTTGAATGATCATTTCAATCATTGTCTCTTATCCATTACACGTAATACTGCATTTTCTGGCGCCTGTTGAACCAATCACCTTTCGCAGCTCCGCTCTGTGGGTAAAAGAACACATACATGTTTAAAAGTGTTTAAAAGTGCATCTCGAGCATATTGTTATAATATATACGCAAAAGTGTTCCAATCTCTTAAAACAGAACAGATAGGGGGACCCTATCTATTAATTTTAACAGCATTTTAAAATCATCGACACACTAAGAAAAAAAAAATGTGCCCCTCCACTTTCAATCCTGCTCTGAAGCTGCTGAATAGTCTGGCTCAATTTTAAAGCAAGAAAGTTATGTCAACAAGCTCACAGATTAGTTATGTACAATACTTTAACATTTCACAGCAATCCAAAACACAATGAAACTTGTTCTTCAAGTGTTCTGCACAGGTATTTTGGGCAGATCAAAACCAGAGTGTAGGCTTAAGATCAATACCTTGTAGGCATATGTAGTGTTACTCTCATTTGCAGACCCTGGGCCCATACCCAACAGACTTCACATCAGTGATCGAAGCAGCAGTATTCCCTGAAAAAAAAGAAGCTGAAACTTGGATTAGTTTCCAATTACACAATGAATTTTTAAATTTACTATATTGTAGAGTTGAAGCTGTTGCAGAAAGAAAAAATTAATGAAACAAATGTGTTAACAATTGTTAAGAGGACCAAAAGACTTTTGGTTGATTTTATTAGAACGTGGATATATAGTTTCGTGGTGACTTTATTTTCGCATGGCTGTGCAAAAATCAAGTACAGGTCCTAGATTATAGTAAGGAATTCATCACCAATATAGCAAAATTTATGCTCCCAAACTAAGTCCAAAAATCAGCTAAAGAAGAGAGCTGGACGCCAAATCGTATACATGTATGTTAGATAGAAGTCTACCTCCAAATCTTGTGCGTTGATATATGACCTTCTTGATGAATGGACAAAGGCCCTACCCCCCCCTACCACACTTGATGAGGGTCATCATGAAAAAATGACTGAACTTTTTGCTCAGACTGGCAAGACAAAAAAAAAAGAAAAAGGACTAGTAGCCTAGGCCAGGGTACCAAGCCCCTGTACAAAAAAAATCTGAATTTCAATTTTGCCCCCCTCCTCCAGCCGCCTCTCATGAAATCCTGAATCAGCCATTAAAACACCAATCAATTATCTAGCATGCAAACAATAGCAAGACTGTGACAATATCTTGTTTCATTGATTTTATTTAGATTTAGACTTAACATAACGTAAGATTCACGCAAAAAAAAAAAAAATAGAATAAAAAAAATAAATTAGTGGACACATAAAAGACACTTTACAGTTGCAGAGTAATTTTGAAAATAAGTGTGATCACACTGTACCTTAGCCTATAAACAAAGAATCACTTAAAGTATGCATGGCGATGTTTGATTGGTATTTAAATTTAACGATCAAAACAGCTACATCCAAAGCTTCACGGATAACATTGTATACCCTAGAAATCCACCATAAACTACACCAAATGTCTGCCTAAGCTCTGGGGACAAGACATGTTGTTTAGGGGTATCAATCATGAAGCTCATGCAAGAAAATTGATAAAACACAACAAAATCGATCTGCCCAAATAAGTGGTCCAAAATCAAACTTTTCAAACATCATAATCAATCTTACTGTTTTTTTTTTATTTTTTTTTTTTTTTTTTTTTTTTTTTTTTTTTTATTTCTTTTTTTTTTTTTTTTTTTTTTTTTTATTTTTTTTTTTTATTTATTTTTATTTTTTTTTTTTTTTTTTTTTTTTGTTTTTTTTTTTTTTTTTTATTTTTTTTTTTTTTTTTTAAAAATACCTAAGTTTAGAAATTATCCATATTTCATAATTTTGCTATCAAATATATGATAATATCCACATATTTGAGTATAATGAAAAGAAGTACTTACTTTTGATTTTCGGCGAGATTTTTAGATGGTCACAGATTCAAAGCTACGTGCGGACAGTAAAGTGCAAAATCACGTAGACTTGTGACCAGCTGTTTTTCAAAATCTAAATTATTGTCAATGGGGATTGGCGTGCAAAATTTTACATAGGCTGTGCAACAGTTGTTATTCAAAAACCAAATTAGCGATCGATCGCTAAAATACTATTAGCGATTGATTGCTAAATGCCGAATTGATTGCAGTGGGCCTTCGTTTACGGATTTTTAGCGAATAATCGCTATTAGCGAATTGATTGAGAAAATAAGCGATAGATCGCCCAACTTTTTCTTTGTGTTACGGGCCCTGGAGGGATTAAAACTTATCTGGCAGTACAATACGAATTTCGTTGAAATTGATCACATCATGATAAGTAAAACTAATGAAACAATGTAATCTAAAAAATATTACTTGTTTTGCTACATAAAGGGGAATTTTACTCTGGGTATCATGGTACTAAAACTTTGTAAACGATAAGACAAAGAATAAGACAGCGGAGACCCTGTTCATATCTTTATATCTTATCTTTTCTCCGGTTTCGCCGTACAGTTGGCTTTGCGCGTTTATTAAACAGCGTATTTCTTATGTGTGCCAATAATTATATGGACATGATTTATGAACAAAAAGATAAGACAGCTCCAGAAATACCGATTTTGTCTTATCTCTGAGATAAGATTAAAATAACCGAGATAAGACACTGCCCAGAATCGCCCCAGGTCTTTTGCGGCAAAATGTCCAATTCTATATGAAGTCCCTATATGTCATCATCAAGATTAAAGGCTATGATGTTCAATTATACCTTAGGTTTGAACCAATACTACCTGTTTCAACATTTCAAGAATGGCACCCATGAGGCAGCCAATGATGGTCAATTCCAAATGGATACTCGAAATGAAATGAAATTTTGTACAAAAGGCTTGATAAAACCCCCAAAATACATGTTTAGGGGTTGTGGGATCAGAGAATCTTAATTTGGAATGTTTTTCTCTTGATTGCAAGTAATTGTGTATTTTTAACTGCATTATGCCTGGCAGTGGCCCATTGAGTGAGGAATGGTAGAAATGACAGGAGCTAAATGAGACAAAATGTCCTTCTCTTATGAGGGACCTCTATAATGTTGCTTCATTCAATAGGATTTTAATCTTTTAAGATTAGAGTCTTCTTCTCACGTACAGTTTGTTTTTTTCAATAGACTGGGGCACACCCTACAACACTTACTGTCAATTGTCGCCTCTATTCGAAAGTTTGATCCAGTGCATAATAATAATATTATATTATATTCTACAACAGTGTTGTTGATCTGAACACTCTTCTTAAACTGCGAAGAGAGGCCATTCAAGTTATGATGGTCTCCTATACAGTATTGCTTTGAGTACAATGGTGTGATGGAGGACACAACTTGCTATTCATATTACCTTTTCATAGGTGTAATTTTAATTATGGGTGGATTTGTTCGGCTATTGTTGCAATTTGTTTCCATATATGGAAAAAATACAAACCATTCCAGCCCTCCTCAAACAAGGAAAGGACATGGGAACAGTATATGCCATTAGTGGTTTTAAGGTTCTCCATGATAAGTAATTGCCCACTACCAAAAGTAGTAAGAAGGGTCAATATAGTGCCATAATATCTTTCAGTGACCCTGTGCAAGACATCGATGATAAATCAAATAAATACCACATTCAAATTCATGCATTTGCATTCAAACCAGTATTCTAGGCTTTCAGTTTGAATATACATATTGAACAAGGGCCTTCTTGCAATATGAAAAAATATATATAAGAATCTGCATGTAACAGGCTGCATCAAATGTGATGCATAAGAAAATTCTTAGCCACTTTCTAAAATGATATTATTATAGTACCCCTGAGAGAGTCTTGCACGTCCCCATAAATGCCTATTCTTAAAATATGAGACAATGACATAAAAATATATAATGTATCTTGGAGCAACTTAATCAATGAGAATAACTCAGGATTTGAAAGATCAAATCCCCTAGACCCCTTAAATATGTATTTTTTTTATTGGAGCCTTATTACGATCACTGTACATTAGCATATTTACCATTCATTCTTTCGGGGGGGGGAATGGCCATTTCATTTTTTGCTTGGCCATTTAAGACAACCGAGGGCGCCCCTCTGGACTCATTGAAACAAGTATTAGGTCGTACATGTATATTTCCACAGATGTAGAAAATGACAAATTACTAACATAGAGGACCATTTTGCCCCTCAGATGCCCCTTTTAAAAATACCTTTTTAATGCAAATTATCTAGTGGAGCCTATTAGCACCCCCAATTAGAATGTAAAAATTCTATATTCAACCCTTTTTCCTTTTAGAAAACTTCACTCAAATATTAAAAGGTTTGATTCCTAATATGGACGCTCTGGTGGGACGCAATACTTATTGCCCATCAGAAATTAGAAGAGACACAGTATTGGCAACCTGTATGCCAAAATAAGACTTACGATTTATATTAATAGGGGCTGCCTAACCGTAAAGGCGGCTATTTTTTTTCCATAATGCAACTTTTATTAAAAAGATGACCATTCTTGAAAGCCCCCAATAGCAAAAACATTAAAATTTTTACTTTTGGCAAATACTACCATAGCCAATATATTCGGTAAGCCATTAAACGCAGAAATAATATTGATCTACATTATTTGAGCCCTTTTCTTGAAGAATATTCACTCAGATGGCAGCCATTTTGAATTTGGCACCATCGCCGCCCCAGGGGCGGCGCCGTTCTTGGCGCCCATCGAAATTGAAAAGAGTATGGTATAAGCAACTATGTGCCAACTCCGACTGTGAGCGGACTAGACAGGATTTGAGGATAGAGGGGGGGGGGGGGAAGTGCGCCGCACAGTGGGGCCCAGAATGAACTTCAAAGTGCGAACAAAATTAATCCTCCGACAGACGAAGAAATAAATTCTTTTTAAAAATTCCATCTATGGTTTCAGAACCGTGGAATTCGTTGAGAACAATTTCCCAAATTCTTATGAACGTCATTAAAATGCTCTCTGATTGACAGAAAATATCAATATAACACATAGGCATATTCATTTTAACTTTGATTAATGGACATATAGGGGTTTTGACACATGGTAATACGATAAAAGTATTTTTAAATTCATGACGTCTTATAAAATACAGAATTCTGATTGATTAGAGTGGATTTCTCTTGTAAAAACTTACATAATTGATATCTCACTTTTATAAGTGAGTGTATATGGGTTTATAGACCCGGAAACGGTGTTAAAGATATTTTCAAAATTAATTGACGCCCATTCAACATTCTGTTTTTTGACTGGGACAAGGAAAATGCTTATAGCAGAGATTATTAATATTACTTGGAACTAATATTGGGGTTTTATGGGACTTAAGGAACACAAAGGAGAGTCTCTTTTTCTTCATCTAAAATACATTAGGTTGATAGACCAAGTCAGGCCTATCATCCAAATAAGTAGAAAAACACTTTTGACTTTTGGCTGTTTGTCTTAGATTATGATGGGAAAGTTATATGTAAGCTTTTATATCGCGAGGCTTCTCTAATTGAACTTATTGTATTGTAATGTATTTTTTTCCAAACCGCAAGCAATAAATACATTATATATAAACATATAATTAACAATCTAAAAGAAGCAAATGGCTTCGATGCCCATTCAGGCTTTGTCAACATTGAAAAACAGTATCATATAGACAAATAATTAAATATCAAAGAAGTACGAATGGCTTGATGACCCATTCAGCTTTGTCAAATACGAAATACTTCCATGGGTCCAGAAAATACAAAAATTCGACAGACAAATACAATGATATTCAAACATATATAAAAATGCAAAGGAAGGTAATAAATACATAAGGACATAGTTAAAAATGCTGTTAAAAGTAGTCTTACCATGTTTCCTGACCGCATTAGCAAAAATCATGTATGTGAATTAAGTCGTAAATTTAAGAATGATCGTTATGAATATACATGTATATCACATAAAATTATTGTTTTGGAAACAAAACGATAATAACCGACAATACTTGATCGAAATAAATTACCATTAATCACTATTTCAAACAGATTAAGCATTCAGAATGGTCATGACATTGATATCCGGGGGGGCGGTAACAGGTCTAAGACTACATGTCATCCAGGGCCGCGGAGCCGGGGGGGGCTGGGGCCTGCAGCCCCCCCCCCCCCACGTTTTCGCCAACGTGTACAAATGCAAAAAATGACCATACATTTGTGATTTTTAGCTGTTCAGCCCCCCCCCCCCCACTTTGGGATCAGCCCTCCACTTCAAATCGCTCACGCCCCTGTCATCCCCATAACCCACATGGATTATTATCATGAAAATCATTCCCATTCAGGTGTATTTGGTTTTCAATTGAAATGAAATATTTACGCCACTACGCTGAGATTTGTGTGTGCACAATAAGAGCGCATTATCGCTTTGTGCAGATTTGACGGATAATTAGAGGCTAACATGGGTGAAAAATTGAGTATATATCTCCAAAGGTGCAAGGAGGTTGCAGCTAAATTGGTATTCGATGTAAAGCTTAAACTATAACAAAACCGCTATGGTACCTATTGAACGCGGAATCGCGGTAATCGTAAAATATATGCAATAAGGGAAATGCAATTTCCCCCATTATTTAGTTGGTTCGTCCAATTACTTCCGAATGGATTAAAGCATTTTGTTTTTAAATTCATAGGGCACTTAAAATATATTGCACCGCCAATTGCAAATTCACAAATTAACGAAATTTTTCTTTACAACGTGGGTACCCACAAAATGAGTCATTTCATGGTCATTTATTCAAAGAAAAATAACAACTAAAAATCAATTTCATGATTGAATATTTTATGGAGATGTTCTAGAGGTTGCTATCTTTTGCTGGAATACTAAACAACAACAAAATTGGTTAGGTGACCAGAATAACCACTTTATCGGTGCACTCTTGCTAACGCCGCCCACCTGTGCCGCGCGCCGAAATTCTTCTGCATCTCTAAATGTACAGTCAATGAAGCGATTTTCAAATTATTGGGGAATCCGCCACCTGCTAAGGCTTTCAAATCCACAAAAGCAAAGTGAGTAAGGTACAAATAGGACAAGGTATGAAGAGGGTACAGGACAACAGACGTGATCCAGGGGGATCGCTTCTGTATACAGGGCCATTAGAAGATTCGCCGTCTCTAATAAACAGACAAAACTCCCATTTATATAGAAGAGGGAACATATCAATTCTACTCTATGTAAAATTAAAGTTAACGTATACCAATGTGACGGCATTAATATCGTAATTAAACAAGCGCGTCCATATCTAAGAGGTCAGACGCAACGATGCGAGATTGGAAATACGACTGACAAGCGTACGAAATCTATACAGCTGGCTGCTAAATAATCAAATTAGCTCACAAAAAAACTCGCTTAAGAAGACTTCCCTGCAGCTGGAATGGTATTATCCGTTCGGCTTCAGCAATCTACTCGTACATGGGAGATGAAAAATTAATGAAACTTTTTATCATGTTGTTAGTAAATAGATTCTCCAGAACAGATGGAGGAAATCACATTTGGGCAGCTTATACATTATGTTGATCGAAGTTGTAATCAGAATCTTATTTACATTAGATGATGTTCAAACGCATTATTGAATATTAAAGTAGTGATCTTGTACCTCTTGCGAGCGGCCGTCACATGCGATATGCATGTCATATTCGGAATATCGCATCGAGTAAAGATTCTTTGTGATAATGTTGAAATGACAGACTTTTTCTTAACCAATCAAATGAATTTACCATCTCTGAAAGGTGAGAAATTCAAGCTTTTAAAAACGCTTGATCATTAAGCTGTAATATAATTATGCGTTATCCAAGCGAAGATATTATAGTGGCGTATGAGACTATTTGAGAGCAAATTGGCCATATTGTAACAGGAATTGATCTGATTAGGATTTCGAATTGACACAAGTGACAGGAATCTTTTTACCCATTGCAGTAAAGTATATTTCCTATTTTTTGAAAAAAAAAAGACTCTTAGCGTTGACTTATTTCAGTGATCATTTCTTGAAAAGGTTCAGTTGCTCGCCATAATCAAGGAAAACAAAGTGGAAAAAACTGCTGCAAAAATACAAAATGTCTATGCGCGTTTGATTTGCGTAGAGTGATAGCGCCTCTTCCTCTTAAGTTACAACTAGAATTGATATTGGAGAATTTCAACTTTATGGCCCTCCTTTTTTTCTCCAACATTTTCCGCACCGTATATCGAGGTCTATTATAAAATGAAAAGCAAAGAAGAAAATATATTAACATTGATATAATGTTAATTTTTCCTTGGGGGGGGGCGAGTGCATAACTTGCCTTGCTTTCTTAATCATATTATTATAGCAATTTTTGCTTCACTCTCGCATTCTATTCATTTAGTCACTATGAATTGCTGCCCAACAGATCAGACTGTCCTGCCTTTCCTACTTATTAATGGTAAATAGAGTGTTTTGCGCTGTGCGCCCCGTGATTAATCGACATACATTAATCAAATTGTATACACATACACCTTCTTAGACCGGGCATCGCCCTCTCAAGAGGTCAATAAACCATGTTTATGCTAGGGATTATCCACCTTAAAACGAATTTCAACCAGATTTATTCAATATATTCTTGTCATATAAAAGGGATTATTCGAGTATATAAGATTTAATTGCCACAGGATTTCAATCAAATATGGTTTTCGAACATTCTGCTTTTCAATTATTTTTTTTTTTTTTTATTGAGTGGAGCTCGCTTGAATTATCTTAGGTTTTTTTATTTTCATTGCCCCCCCCCTCCCTCCAGGAAATTTAGGACCTGCCCCCTCTAAGCTATTACATTTATATAACCTATCCATGTGCAAAACAAGAACGGGTGTTCGGGAGCTCCAAAACGTGATAGACGCAATTATCCGCAGCGCTTAAAGCTCATGTATAGTTTGGGAGAACATATTTATTTGTTTGCTTCCATAGAAAGAATTAATATGATTAATACCTCAAATAACCTCTGTGTTTAAATGATTTGTTATAATCCACTCTAAGACCTTGATTAGCAACAAAACTGTGTAAATTCGAATTATGTTTCTGGGCCGCGCCTATACAGGATCACACTGGGGAGAGTGCATGTGACATGTGGTTTGTGTGCAAAGTATATGCTATTGAATACACAGATGATACACACACGAATGCCCACACGCCATACCAGTCAGCAGTGGTAGTGGCATGCCCAAGAGTTCCTGGGGTGAGAGTGAAGGAAGTATGGCCTCATTATTGATGAATATCTCCCCACTGTATATGCTAACTATAACATATCATGAAAAGACATGCAAGGCACATGGTTATATTTACTGCCCATGTATTTGATATGTTATTTGGACAAATATTAGGACAAGATGAGTAAGTTTTTGAAAAATGCAATTTCTCTACAACAACTATACTTGGGCTTTAGTGTGTCCGCAGCCTCTTTAAGTGTATTGTTTTGGAATACTTAAACTTTTGATACGTATTAATTACGGATAATTGCGAAACTTACGGTGCGACGCAAATCAGCGCAAATTGACGGACTTAAGAATTTTCCCGGCATGCTGCGTCCTAGATAGGATAGTTCGTTCATTTACGGAAAGTAGTTTAGTTACGAGTTACTTACGTAAGTCAGCATCGCGTAAAGATGGCCTGCGAAATTTTGACATTCTCAAAAGTTTCGCAGGCTTGGCGCCGTCATTGTCGTAAACTTACGTTCCTTTCGATGACGCGTCCATGCTGCGTCATTGCTGCGTCCACTTCAGCTAATCTATAGAAGCGGACGTAACTTAACGTAAGTGTCTGATGTGTACTGTAGCATTATGTTTCTAAATAACAAAACGAAAAAAAACGAAAAAGAAGAAGAAAGATAATAATACTGTAGAATGTAAAAATGAATACTTACTTTGATGGCTCAGAATGGGATATCCCAAAAACACTTTATGTACAGTCACACAGAAACTTACGTACGTTACGTTTGTTAGTTTAACCTTATTTATCTTCTAGTATATAATGGCTTATATATTTCTTTGTTTTTATGGTGAACGAAATCTATCACTATTTTCACTGGCTGGACTACAAGCGGGAGCAATCCGTGGGGATCCGCAAAAAAAGAAAGTAATTTTTTGAGCAACGGACGTAACTATACGTAAGTGTCTGGTGACTCTACATTTACGACCGGGCCAATTTGCACAATGAAGATGAGTGCAATATTGGCCGAATTGCTACAGTCACACAGACACTTACGTTTAGTTACGTATTTGTTGTTTTATTCCTTCTTTCATCTTCTATTCTATCATTTCTTATGTATTTTCTTTGATTTATTGGATGAACGAAACTATCACTGTTTCCACTGATCTGACATATGATGGAAGGCTCGTGGGGAATCCGCAGAAAAGGAAAATAATTTTTGGACGCAACCGGACGTAACTCAACGTAAGTGTCGTGTTGACTGTAGCATTAACTGAGTGGAATTTCTAGTAGATATCTCGGCCACGGATGATTCGATCGCAGCAAATTTGCTCGATGTTCCGCTGCACAATGTAAAGGTATCGCTGATATAGTTTGTTTGTTTGGTTTGTTTTTCTGTGTTTTCTTTCAATTTTTTATTTTATTTGTAATTATTAACATACTGCGAACTGAGCCAAAACCCCATCAGGTTGAGGTTTATGGGAAATGAGTGTTATAGCCAAATCAGCTTGTCTGCAACAGAGTAACATGTTTAAATTCATGTCAGTTATTTCAATCATAAAAATATTTAACGGCTACCTCTTTTTTTTTTATTAATTTGCTTTTCAGATCATATTTGATATGTTGTTTGTTGTGCTGACAATCCTAATTATCAGGATTTTATTTCAATAAACTTTGAATTTTAATTTTGGATTTGGTTTAAGGCATCTTTACTATCAATCTGTTATTACTTAGTTTATGTTGATTTAAGTTTGTCTTGTGATATTACGTACATTTGCATACCAGCTTTGTTTTGCAGTTCGTTGAATGATCATTTTTAATCATTGTCTCTTATCCATACACTAAGCTGCAGTCTTCTGGCGCCTGGTTTGAACCAATCACTTTCGCAGGCTCCATCTGTGTAAATAAAGACAATATATGTTTAAGTTTAAATGCATTCTCGATGCAATGTAAAATTAATACCAAGTTCCAATCTTTAAAACAGAAACAGATTAGGGGGACCCTACTTTTTTTTTTACCACCCCAGAAAAAAAATGTGCCCCCTCCACTTTTCCAAATCCTTGCTCTGCTGCTGAATACATGTTCTGCTCAATTTTTAAAGCGAGAAAGTTATGTCAACTCAAGCTCA
Source organism: Paracentrotus lividus (assembly GCA_940671915.1). Taxonomy (NCBI): domain Eukaryota; kingdom Metazoa; phylum Echinodermata; class Echinoidea; order Camarodonta; family Echinidae; genus Paracentrotus; species Paracentrotus lividus. The sequence goes on along the minus strand of CALNVZ010000388.1, from coordinate 70,849 downwards.
CAGATTCTATACAATAACATTTCACACAATCAAAAACACAATGAACTTGTCTTCAAGTGTTGTGTACAGGTATTTTGGCACAAAACCAAGAGTGTAGGCTTAAATCATTACCTTGTAGGTCTAGTGGAAAAGTGGGTACTCTCATTTGCAGACCCCTGGCCCGTACCCAACAGACTTCAACATCAGTGATGGAAGCAGCAGTTTCCCTGAAAAAAAAAGAAGCAAACTTTGGATTAGGTTTCAATTACACATGAATTTTAAATTTACTATATTTAGAGTTGATAGCTGTTGCAAGAAATAGAAAAAACTTAATGAAAACAAATGTTTTTACACCAATTTGTTAAGAGACCAAAAAGAACTTTATGGTTGATTTATTAGAAGTGGTTATTTTCGTGGTGACTTTATTTTCGCAAGTCGGCTGTTGCAAAAATCAGTACAAGGCTATTTATAGTAATGAATTCATCACCAATATAGCAAAATTTTGCTCCCCAACTAGTCCAAAATCGCTAAAATAAACTGGACCGCCAATTCTATACATGTATGTTAGATAGAAGTCTACCTAAACTTGTGCTTATATATGACCTTCTTGATGAATGGACAAAGGCCTACCCCCCCCTACCACACTTGATGAGGGTCATCATGAAAAATGACTGAACCTATTTTGCTCAGCTGGCAAGACAAAAAAAAAAAGAATAAAGGACTCGTAGCCTAGGCCAGGTCCAAGCTCCCTGTACAAAAACGTCTGAATTTCAAATTGTTGCCCCCCCCTCCAGCCCCTTCATGAAATCCTGAGATCAAGCCATTAAAACACAATCAATTATCTAGCTCAAACAATGTCAAGCTGTGACAATATCTTTGTTATTGATTTTATTTAGATCTAGATCTAAATCTAACGTAAGATTCCGCAAAAAAAATAATAAATAAATAAAAAAAATAAATGTGTGGAAACTCATGAAAAAGACACTTTACAGTTGCAGAGATAATTTGAAAATAAGTGTGATGCACCTGTACCTTAGCCTAAAACATAAGAAATCACTTTAAAAGTATGCATGGCGATGTTTGATTGGTATTTTTAAATTTAGATCAACAGCTACACTCAAATGCTTTCACGGATACATTGTTAGCCCTAGGAAAATTCCACCATAAACTACACCAAATGTCTGCCTAAGCTCTGGGGACAAGACATGTTGTTTAGGGGGTTAATCATGAAGTCTGCAGACAACGATAAAACACAAACAAAATCGATCTGCCCAAATAAGTGGTCCAAAAATCAACTTTCAACATCATAAATCAATTACTTGTTAAAATCCTAAGTTTATGAAATTATCATATTTCATAATTATTGCTATCAAATATCATGAAATATCCACATATTTGCGTAATAATGAAAAAGAAAAGTACTTACTTTTGATTTTCGGCGAGATTTTTTGATGGTCACAGAATCAAAGCTACGTGCGACAGTAAAGTGCAAAATCACGTAGACTTGTGTACCAGCTGTTTTTCAAAATCTAAATTATTGTCAATGGGGATTGGCAGTGCAAAATTACATAGGCTTGTGCAACAGTTGTTATTCAAAAACCAAATAGCGATCGATCGCTAAAATATATTTAGCGATTGATTGCTAATAGCGATTGATTGCAGTGGGCCTTCGTGTTACGGATTTTAGCGATTAATCGCTATTAGCGATTGATTGAGAAATAGCGATTGATCGCTAACTTTTCTTTGTGTTACGGGGCCCTGGAGGGATTAACTTCTGGCAGTACATACGAATTTCGTTGAAAATTGTCACATATGATAAGTAAAACTAATGAAACAATGTAATCTAAAAAATATTATTGTTTGCTTACAATAAAGGGGTAATTTTACCTGGGTATCATGGTACTAAAACTTTGTAAACGATAAGACAAAAGATAAGACAGCGAGACCCTGTCATATCTTTTATCTTATCTTTTCTCCGGTTTCGCGTACAAGTTGGCTTTTGCGCGTTTATTAAACAGCGTATTTCTTATGTGTGCCAATAATTTATGACAATTATTTATGACAAAAAGATAAGACAGCTCCCAGAATACCGATTTTGTCTTATCTCTGAGATAAGATAAAATACCGAGATAAGACACTGCCCAGAATTCCGCCCCAGGTCTTTTGGGGCAAAATGTCCATTCTATATGAGGAGTCCCTATAATGTCATCATCAAAGATTAAAGGCTATGATGTTCAATTATCACCTAGTTTGAACAATACCATACCTGTTTCACATTTCAAGAATGGCACCCATGAGGCAGCCATGATGGTCAATTCCAAAATGGATACTCGAAATGAAATGAAATTTTGTACAAAAAGGCTTGATAAAACCCCAAAATACATGTTTAAGGGGTTGTGGGGATCAGAGAATTTTAATTTGATGTTTTTCTCTTGATTTGAAGTAATTTTGTATTTTTAAACTGCATTTATGCCTGGCAGTGGCCCATTGGGGTGCTGGAATGGTTAGAATGACAGGAGCTAAAATGAGACAAAATGGTCCTTCTTTATGAGGGACCTCTATAATGTTCTGTTCCATTCATAGGATTTTAATCTTTTAAGATTAGAGTCTTCTTCTCACAGTACAGTTTGTTTTTGTTCAATAGACTGGGGCACACCCTAAACACTACTGTCATTGTCGCTCTTTTCGAAAGTTTGATCCAGTGCATAATAATAATATTATATTATATTCTACAACAGTGTTGTTGATCTTGAACACTCTCCTTAAACTGGAAGAGAAGGCCATTCAAGTTAATGATGGTCTCCTATATAGTATTGCTTTGAGGTACAATGGTGGTGATGGAGGACACAACTTGGCTATTCATATTTGACCCTTTTCTAGGTGGTATTTTATATTATGGGTGGATTTTTGTTCGGCTATTGCTTGCAATTTGTTTCCATATATGGAAAAAAATACAAACCCATTCCCAGCCTCTGCCTCAAAACAAGAAAGGACATGGAACAAGTATATGCATTGTGGTTTAAGTGTTCTCATGATAAGTAATGCCCCTACCAAAGATAGTAAGAAGGGTCATATGTGCCATAAATATCTTTCAGTGACCCTGTGCAAACATGATGACATAAAATCAATAAAATACCACATTCAAATTCTGCATTGCATCAAACCCCAGATATTCTAGGCTTTCAGTTTGAAATTACATATTGACAAGGGCCTTCTTGCAATATGAAAAAATATATATAAGTATATCTGCATGTACAGGCTGCATACAAATGTGATGCTATAAGAATATCTTAGCCACATATTCTAAAATGATATTATTAGTACCCCTGAGAGAGTCTTGCCGTCCCCCATAAATGCCTTTTTAAATATGAGAAATGACATAAAAAATTATATAATGTGATCTTGAGGCAAATTAATCAATGGAATAACTTCAGATTTGAAGGATCAAATCCCCTAGACCCCTTAAATATGTATTTTTTTTTTATTGGAGCCTTATACATCATGTACATAGCATATTTACCTTCATTCTGTTTTCAGAATGCATTCATTTTTGCTTTGGCCATTTAAGACCAGCCCGAGGGCGCCCCTCTGGACTCATGAAACAAGTATGGTGTACATGTATATTCCAAGCATGTGTAAAATGACAATATTACTAACATAGAAGGACCATTTTGCCCCTCAGATGCCCCTTTTAAAAATACCTTTTTAATGCAAAATTATCTAGTGAGCTATAGCACCCCCAATTGAATGTAAAAAGTCTATTTCAACCCTTTTCCTTTAGAAACTTCACTCAAATATTAAAGGTTTTGATTTTCCTAATATGGACGCCTCTGGGGGCGCAATACTTATTGCCCATCAGAAATTAAAAGAGCACAGTATTGGCAACCTGTATGCCAAAATAAGGACTTACGATGATATTAATAGGGGCTCCTAACGTAAAGGGGCTATTTTTTCCATAAATGCAACTTTTTATTTAAAAAAATGACCATTTTGAAGCCCCCATAGCAAAACTATTACATTTTTTCTTTGGAATACTACCATAGCCATATTATTCGGTAAGCCATAAAACCAGAAAATAATATTGATCTACATTATTTGAGCCCTTTTCTTTGAGAATCTTCACTCAGATGGCAGCCATTTTGAATTTGGCAACCATGGCCGCCCCAGGGGGCGCCGTTCTTGGCGCCCATCAGAAATTGAAAGAGTATGGTATAAGCAACCTATGTGCCAACTCCGACTAGTGGCGGATACAGGATTTGAGGATAGGGGGGGGGGGGGGGGAGGCGCCGCACAGTGGGCCAGAATGAACTCAAAGTGCGACAAAATTAATTCCTCACCGAAGACGAAGAAATAAATTCTTTAAAAAATTCCATCTATGGTTTTCAGACCCGTGGAATTCGATGAGAACAATTTCAAATTCTTATGACGTCATTAAAATGCTCTTTTCTGATTGGACAAGACAAATATCAATAGTAACACATAGGCATATTCATTTTACTTTGATTAATGGGACTTATAGGGGGTTTTGACACATGAGTAATACGATAAAAGTATTTTTAAATGTCTATGACGTCTTTAAAATACAGATTTCTGATTGATTAGAGTGGATTTCTTTGTAAAACTTACATAATTGATATTACTTTTATAAGTGAGGTGTATATGGGGTTTATAGACCACGGAAACGTTGTTAAAGAGTATTTTCAAAATTATCTGACGCCCTTAACATTCTGTTTTCTGACTGGACAAGGAAAAAATGCTTATAGAGAGATTTATATATTACTTGGAACTATATTGGGGTTTTATGGACTTAGGAAACACAAGGAGAGTCTTTTTTTCTTCATTAAAATACGATTAGGCTGATGAGACAGTAGGCCTATTCATCAAATAAGTAGAAAAACATTTTGATTTTGGCTGTTTGTTCTTGATTATGATGGGAAAGTTATTGTAAGTTTTATATCGCGAGGCTTTCTCTAATTGAACTTATTGTATTGTAATGTATTTTTTTTCCAAACCGCAGCAATAGAAATACAGTTATCATATAAACATATAATTAACAATCTAAAAGAAGCAAATGGCTTGATGCCCCATTCAGCTTTGTCAACATTGAAAAATACAGTTATCATATAGACAAATAATTAACAATATCAAAGAAGTACGAATGGCTTGATGACCCATTCAGCTTTGTCAAAATAGAAATACTTCCATGGGGTCCAGAAAATACAAAAATTCGACAGACAAAATAACAATGATATCAAACTAATATAAAAATGAAAGAAGGTATAATAATAAGGACATAGTTAAAATGTGTTAAAAGTAGTCTTACATGTTCTCCTGACCGCAGTAGCAAAACATGTATGTGAATTAAAGTCGTAATTTAAGAATGATCGTTATGATATACATGTATATCACATAAAATTATTGTTTGGAAACAAACGATAATAACCTGACATAGCTGAGCTCCGAAATAAATACCATAATACTATTTCAAAACAAGATTAAGATCAATTCAGATGGTCATGAAATTGATATCCGGGGGGGGGGGTAACAGGTCTAAAGACTACATGTCATCCAGGGGCCGCGGAGCCGGGGGGGGGCTGGGGGCTGCAGCCCCCCCCCCCCCCCCCCCCCCACTTTGGTTCAGCCCCTCCACTTTCAAAATCGCTCCACGGCCCCTGTCATCCCCATAAACCCACATGATTATTTCATGAAAATCATTCCATTCAGGTGTTTTGGTTTTTCAATTGAAATTGAAATATTTACGCCACTTACGTTGAGATTTGTGTGTGCACAATAAGAGCGCATTATCGCTTTGTGCAGATTTTGACGATAAATTAGGCTAACATGGGGATGGAAAATTGGTTATATCTCCAAAGGTTGCAGGAGGTTGCAGCTAAATTTGGTATTGATGTAAAGCTTAAACTATAACAAAGACCGCTATGGTACTTTGAACGCGGAAATCGGCGGTAATCGTAAAATATATGCATATGAAGGGGAAAATGCAATTTCCCCCCATTATTTAGTGGTTTCGTCCAAAATTACTTCCGAATGGATTAAACATTTGTTTTTAAATTCTATGGGCACTTAAAATATATTGCACCGCCAATTTAGCAAAAAATCACAAATAACGAAAATTTGTCATTTACACGTGGTGTACCACAAATGAGTCATTTCTGGTCATTTCAAAGAAAAATAACCAACTAAAAATCAATTTCATGATGAAATATTTTATGGAGATGTTCTAGAGGTTGCTATCTTTGCTGAGAATACTAAAAAAACAAAATTGGTTAGGTGACCAGAAACCACTTTTGGTGCACTTTTGCTAACGCCTGGCCCACTGTGCGCCGCCGAAATTTTCTGATCTTAACATGTACAGTCAATGAGCGATTTTCAAATTATGGGGATCCGCCACTGCTAATGGCTTCAAAGTCCCCAAAAGCAAAGTGGTAGGTACAAAGACAAGGTTGAAGAGGGCTACAGGACAACAGACGTTGATCCAGGGGGATCGCTTCTGTATACAGGCCATTTAAGAAGATTCGGTCTCTAATAAACAGACAAAAACTCCCATTTATATAGAAGAGGGAAACATATCAATTCTACTCTATGTAAAATGTAAAGTTAACGTATACCAATGTGCGGCATTATATGTACATTAAACAAGGCGCGTCCATTATCTAAGAGGTCAGACGCAACGAAGCGACGTTGGAAATACGACTGACAAGCGTAGAAATCTATACAGCTGGCTGCAATAATAAATTAGCTCACAAAAACTCGCTTAAGAAGACTTCCCTGCAGCTGGAATGGTATTATCCGTTCGGTTCAGCAATCTACTCGTACATGGAGATGAAAGAAATTAATGAACTTTTATCATGTTGTTAGTTAATAGATTCTCCAGACCAGATGGAGGAAATACACATTTGGGCAGCTTATAACATTATTGTGATGAAGTTGTAATCAGAATCTTTATTTCACATAGATTGATGTTCCAAACGATTATTGATATAAGTAGTGATCTTGTCACCTCTTGCGAAGACGCCGTCCACATGCGATATGCATGTGATATGCGGAAATATCGACCCATCGAGTAAAGATCATTGTGATAATGTTGAAAGTGACAGACTTTTCTTAACCAATCGAAATGAATTTACCATCTCTGGAAAGGTGAGAATTCAAGCTTTTAAAAACGGCTTGATCATTAAGCTGTATATAATTATGCTTATCCAGGAAGATAATTATGTGGCGTATGAGCTATTTTGAGAGCAAAATTGGCCATATTGTACAGGAATTTGATCTGATTAGGATTTCGAATTGACACAAGTGACAGGACTTTTTTTCCCATTTGCAGTAAGTTATTCCTATTTTTGAAAAAAAAAAGACTCTTAGCGTACTTATTCAAGTTGATCATTTCTTTGAAAAGGTAGTTGCTCGCCATAATCAAGAAAACAAAGTGAAAAAACTGTGCAAAATACAAAATGTCTATGGCAGCGTTTGATTTGCGTAGAGTGATAGCGCCCTCTTCCTCTTAAGTTTACAACTAGAATTGATATGGAGAATTTCAATTTATGGCCCTCCTTTTTTTGCTCCAACATTTTTCCGCACGTATATCGAGGTTATTATAAAATTGAAAAGCAAAGAGAAAATATATTAAAATGATTATAATGTTAATTTTTTCCTTGGGGGGGGGGGGGCGAGTGCATAACTTGCCTTGCTTTCTAATCATTTTATAGCAATTTTTTGTTCACTCTCGCATTCTATCATTTAGTCAATATGAAATTGTAGCCCAAACAGATCAGACTGTCCTGCTTTCCTACTTATTAAATGGTAAATAGAGTGTTTGCGCTGTGCGCTCCCGTGATTTAAATGACATAATTTAATCAAATGTATATCAATAACCCTTCTTGACCGGGCATCGCCCTCTCAAGAGGTCATAACCATGTTTATGCTAGGGATTATCCAACTAAAACGAATTTCAAACAGAATTTATTCAATATATTCTTGTCATATAAAAAGGGGGGATTATTGAGTTATAAGATTTAATTGCACAGGATTTCAATCAAATATGGTTTCGAACATTCTGTTTTCCATTATTTTTTTTTTTTTTTATTGAGTGGAAGCTCGCTTGAATTATCATTAGGTTTTTTTTTTCATTTGCCCCCCCCCCTCCCTCCAGGAAATTTAGGACCTGCCCCCTCTAAGCTATTACATTTATATAACCCCTATCCATGTGCAAACAAGAACGGGTGTTCGGGAGCTCCAAAACGTGATAGGACGCAATTATCCGCAACGCTTAAAGCTCATGTATAGTTTTGGGAGAACATATTTTTTGTTTTGCTTCCATAGCAGAATAATATGAATTAATACCTCAAATAACCTCTGTGTTTAAAATGATTTGTTATAAAATCCACTCTAAGACCTGAATTTAGCAACAAAACTGTGTAAATCGATTTTGTTTCTGGGCCGTGCCTATACAGGATCACACTGGGGAGAGTGCAATGTGCAGTGGTTTGTGTGCAAAGTATATGCTATTGATACACAGACTGATACACACAGAATGCCCACACGCCATACCAGTCAGCAGTGGTGTGGCATGCCCAGAGTTCTGGGGTGAGAGTGAAGGAAGTATGGCCTCATTTTGATGAATATCTCCCCATGTTTATGCTAACTATAACATATCATGAAAAGACATGCATGGCACATGGTTATATTACTTGCCCATGTATTGATATGTTATTGGGACAATATTAGGACAAGTTGAGTAAGTTTTTGAAAAATGCAATTTTCTCTACAACAACTATACTTGGGCTTTAAGTGTTTGTCCGCAGCCTCTTAAGTGTATTGTTTTGGATACTTAAACTTTTGATACGTTTAATTACGGATAATTGCGAATACTTACGGTGGACGCAAATCAGCGCAAATGGACGGAACTTAAGAATTTTCCCGGATGGTCTGCGTCCTAGATACGGATAGTTACGTTCATTTACGGAAAGTTACGTTTAGTTACGGTTACTTACGTAAGTCAGCATCCGTAAAGATGCCCTGCGAAATTTTGAACATTTCAAAGTTTCGCAGGCTTGGCGCCGTCATTGTCGTAAACTTACGTTCCTTTCGGATGACCGCGTCCATGCTGCGTTCATGCTGCGTCCACTCAGCTAAATCTATAGGAAGCGGACGTAACTAAACGTAAGTGTCTGTGTGACTGTAGCATTATGTTCTAAATAACAAAACGAAAAAAAAAACGAAAAAAAGAAGAAGAAAAGATAATAATACTGTAGAATTAAAAATGGAATACTTACATTGATGGCTCAGAATGGGATATCAAAAACACTTTATGCTACAGTCACACAGAAACTTACGTATCGTTACGTTTTTGTTGTTTTAACCTTATTTCATCTTCTATTATATAATGTCTTATATATTTCTTTGTTTTATTGGATGAACGAAATTATCACTATTTTCACTGCTGACTACAACGGGAAGGCATCCGTGGGGATCCGCAAAAAAAGAAAGTAATTTTTGGACGCAACCGGACGTAACTATACGTAAGTGTCTGTGTGACTCTAGCATTACGAGCCAGGGCCAATATTGCACAAATTGAAGATGAGTGCAATATTGGCCCGAATGCTACAGTCACACAGACACTTACGTTTAGTTACGTATTTGTTGTTTTATCCTTCTTTCATCTTCTATTCTATCATTTCTTATGTATTTCTTTGATTTATTGGATGAACGAAATTATCACTGTTTCCACTGTTGACTATGATGGGAAGGCATCCGTGGGGATCCGCAGAAAAGAAAATAATTTTTGGACGCAACCGGACGTAACTCAACGTAAGTGTCTGTGTGACTGTAGCATAACGAGTGGAATATTCTAGTAGATATCTCGGCCACGGATGATTCGATCGCAGCAAAATTTTGCTCGAATGTCCGCTGCACATGTAAAGGGTATCGCTGATATGTTTGTTTGTTTGTTTGTTTTTTTGTGTTTTTTTTTTCTTCAATTTTTTATTTTATTGTAATTTATGCAAATAAGATGCATATTCATTATATTCCTTAATATTTCATTAAAAATATAGTTGTCATGGTTGTGAGGCTATTTTTTTTTTCAAAATTGCTGAGTAGCATAGTCAACAATATTGAAACGATGCACAAAGGCTCCAAATGCACAATTAGCAGTGTTATAAAGCAATTTAGGAATAACAGTATTTTGTCCACAAATGCATGCAGAATTATGATTTTCGTTCAATATTGGCCTAACATGCGATTACATAACGTTGCAAAACGCGCCAACGGAGTGTCCAATTTTTTTAACCTGGTGTCAAAAGTAGCGGGACACTTGAAAGACAAAATCAAACAACGTCGGGTCGCGATCATGACCTGGGAACTCGGAAGAGATGAGCTCTACTGAGCAAAAACTTGGGCTTTGTTAAACTAAGCAACAAGAATACCAATAAGACTTAAATTAGAGGTGTGGGTTAACTTAAGTGTGGTTTACTTAACCTAAGGTTAAATTTAGCACAGGGTTAACCTTTACTGCTATCAGAATACGGCCCAGTTGGTTAGATCAAGTGGCAATTTACCGAAAAGACATGGGGAATTCCATTTTGACAATCCATTTTTTGACGAAATGGGTGGTCCGGTTAGCGTCACAAATTGGGTTGTAAATCAGTTTTTTAGTCTGTTCCGAGGAAACGAAAATGCATAGGCTCTAACGTATAAATCGAACTGAAATTTCAGCCTGTAGTACGTGCTTCAACACTCCTTAACTTTAAAATGAGGAGTTGCAAATTAAAATTCTTACTTTTTAGAGAGCATCTTGATCGGATTTAGCAATACAAGTTGAACAAAACACGGATGCCATGGACGTGACAAAATCGTCATTAGGTAATTGCTTAGAGGAAAGCTCTGGACCCAAAATGAGTTGCTTTCATAAAAAGCAAAAAAATTAGAAAAACAGAATAAAAAAGTTTGAAGAAAATCGGACTAATAATAAGAAAGTTATGAATATCTTTACGATGCACAAAAAATTTATCGCTATACCAAATTGGCAACACTGTCACAAAGCTGTGATGTCACAGGGGCACAACTTTCCATGCATTTTCTGTATGGTTTTATGATAAATGTTCACTTTATTTGTTAAGAAATTGTTTTCCTTATAACTTTTGCCTAGATATATTGATGACAATATGCTATTGCATCTATACATATATTGTAAAATCAGCACCCCATCTAGAAATACAAAAAACAAAGATTTTAAGTGGTTTTCAGTATAGAAAAAAGGTATTCATGAATGTTGAATTTCATGAAAAATATCACTTTTCTATTGAAAAGTCATTATGATTCTCATTTTATCAAAATACATAGATGCAATAACATATTGCCATCAATAAATCTAGGCAAAAGTTATGAGGAAAACAGTTACTTAACCAATAAAATGAAAATTTATTATAAAACCATATAGAAAATGCATGGAATGTTGTGCCCCTGTGACATCACAGTTGTTGCCAATTTGGTATAGCAATCAATTTTTTTTTGTGCATCGTAAAGATATTTATAACTTTCTTATTATTAGTCCGATCTGTTTTTCTAATTTTTCTGCTTCTTATAAAATCAAATTATTTTGGGTCCAGAGCTTCCCTTTAAACATTTCAACATTAGTAAACATAAACATTAGCTCAAACATTTGGTATGAGCATTCAATTTTTAATCTTTCAAGATGTTCTGTTATATTCTTTATTGTCCTAGATGGCCTTACATCAAAGGAAATGTCGACATCCTCTCAAATCTTCGATATGGCATAAATTCTCTACCAGGCATGGATAAACATGCAATAATAGCTTTGGTATTTATTCTGCTTAGCTGTCTTGCAGCGGCTGAGCTCACTGAAAAGAAAAGAAACGAAGGTGCACGTGTCTCATTAACTTTTCGATGGCAACCATTTACCCAAGATTGTGCCTTTCAAATAGAACATGCGAACTTTATTATTCATAGCGACGAGACACATATCGATTCCAAGACGTACATCGCTGAGCTGAGCGACCGGGCCTGGGTGACTGTGAGAAGTACCATCATTGATACTATTATAGTGCATCTTCATATAGACCAGTTGCTTCGAAGTGACAGAGGCATATATATTTGTACTTTCGTCTGTCCAAATTTGTCCAAAATCCAAGAATATAATCTTGATATTACATATCCTCCGACACCGGCTAAGTGCACATGGAAAGATTTCACAGCGAATGAATATAACTCAGAATTGCCTACAAGTTTGGAATGTACAGCACAAGAAGTGGGAAACCCGGTGGGAACTGTTATATGCTTTACGTATGACGGTGATTCTTTGGCGCATTTTCCATTCGTTGAATACTGCTTAAATGACATCCTATATACAGTGTTTGGGTTTACCAGTGAGGAGTTTATCTCGTGTTGTTCAGTGAGCCACCTGCATCCAAAGCATCACAGTGAATGCAGTGATTTTATTTGGCCGAAAGCTTCGACTACTCAACCTCAGACACAACGTCAAATAACTAAATCTGTAGAAGCAAATAAATCTCCGGGCCTAATCTCGACACAGGAACCAAATCAGTCTTCTGTTGGAAGTGCAGTCCATTTCACTTTATCAAAAGGAATGATAACATTTATTAGTGTTATTTATATCGTGTATTAGGTATAGATAATTCCTTGTATAAAAGGATATTACTTCATTTTTACTTTGAATATAAATCATTCTCCTGATTTTTTTATTTTTTTTAATTTTTTTTTTTTGACATCCATATTCCAATGAAATCATCTTTACATTTTGCGCTATTTCTCATTGCCATAAATTCAAATTGTGGAAATTCTATATTGATTGCAAGAGAAGGTGAAACAGTTACTCTTGTCTTTAGTTATAGTTCAACAAGCGATGTAAACTTTGGGTTAGAATTCGATACTAAGCCACCGTTCTACAAAGAACACAATATTACTGCAACTAAACTTCGACCTGATCAAGTAGCACGGTTTTCTGTACAGGATGGTATAGTGGGCCAATTACGTAGATTGTACCTTACAATACGAAACGTATCGAGGTATGATGGGGGAATATATCGGTGTTTTGTTTTTGAAAATCACATAAAAAAGGGCGAACCTATTAAGGAAATAACTTTATACGTCCAATATCCACCTGGGAAGGCGTATTGCAGATTTTTACCAACCGAACCATTATATGACAGGGATGTCATAGAATGCATTGCAGACGCAGGCAGTGCTCCGGGGTTTATTGTATGTTTCCAAAATGGTAAACTTGCATTACCTAAAAATGACATCTACACTAACATATCAACCTTACATCAAATGATATGGGTACAGAGAGACATACCTATATTTTGTTGCACAATTATTACCTGGGATATTATAAATCAGTCAAGATGCGACGACTTTACTTTGTATTTAAATACATCTGGTGAAGTCATAAATCCAATTACCAGACCAGCTTACAAAGATGGTAATGGGATGCAGATCTGGTTGGTTAGTTTAAAAAAAGACCTCATTATTATAGTTGTTTTAGGACTTACATTGCCATATGTTGTTATCTTATCAATCTATCTTTACAAAAAAAAATTAAATTGCAGTAGAAGACAGCCTGTCATAAATGAGACCACTGTCCCGTCCGCTGTACCACTGCTTGCTATTGATACTGAGCGTCAAACAGAGGACCACAATTACTCTGTTGCAGGCCCCCAAAACAGCTTTACCGTTATTGTTGAGGGTCGATCACATCAAAGTCTGCCCAATGAAGGTTTGAACATGCACGATATCCCCCATTCTTCGAACTTCAGCCAAAGCGCCACAAATTTCGGCAAAAAAAAATGTAAGAGGAAAAAAAATAAGCGAAAAAATCTCGCTAGAAAATCCCGAGAAATCCATCGTATTATATCTGAGCCACGTGTTTTAGAGATCATCACAAGTAATTACAAAGATTGTCCACAAAAGATTCAAACAAAATGATTTGTAGTTGATTGCAACCGTTTGTAAAGCCTAGATCACGTATCCACTACACGTGACCCGTACGACGTTTTGAATCAGTCGTTTGGACAAATTTTGTATATTAATATGCGATTTTCCCCTATGACAAGCACGCCTGCTGGACACTGTACAACTTTATTTCTAGAATTTTTTTTAACGGAGACTAATACGCCATATTTCAGATCATTATCAGAAATAATTATGAGAGCAATATTATCAATGTATTCAACTTATGCCTCGATCAAATATATGGTATATATATACAGTGGTGGCCAAAATTATTAGAACACCCGAAGCTACACAAAGTCTATGGGATTCTGAACGCTTTAGTAAGTTTAGGGATAAATAGCATAGAGTCTTTTGGTTTCCCCATAGACTTGTGTATTAAACATGTAGTCCAAATGCAAAAAAAAGATAAAATGCCAATAAATATGCCGATTGCTCAAAAAGTATTTGAGGTAGAAGTATGAAATTTAATAGGCTTATTTATTCTAATATACCTCAAATACATGCTAAGTTTCAGAAAATTTGGTCAAATGGGGAGGGTGGATTCCCCCCCCCCCCCACCCTTGCGGTGGTGAGATGACCAAAATGACCATGCCCATTGAAGGTTAAGTCTTCTTTTTTTTCATTTAATGAAGACATTTTGTAAATGTACATTTTTTAAGAGGAAACTTCATGAGCAATTCAAATATGTTGAAATATTAAAGGTCATCGGAACGGGGGACTTAAATAGGGGCACTGAATTAAAAATTTGGGGCCCTTCAAAAATAATTTAAAAATCCCCACATAAGATGTAACTACTTCACCCTGTGTTGTTATGAATGCCATTTTTGAAATCCTCAGGAAATTTCCATTCAGAATATATATAATTTTGTAGGGAGAGGCTTAAAATGTTTAACGTTATGACACTTTGATCCTCAAAGAGGCAAGATTTTTGAGATTTATCAATCGGTGGTGTAACATAAAAAAGGGCGACTAGGGGGCGAGTTCTCAACGCATGGCTTTGTTCTTTAGTTTTTAAAGCATAATGATGATATTCGGCATGGGTTCGGAGACATTCCAACCATTTTATAGCTATTTAAATGGTCAACTGAATGAAAATTACTAAAATCATTTAAATATGCTTGGTGTTCTAATAATTTTGGCCACCACCGTAAATATATTCCAAAGACCACTTTGGTCTTTTTAAATGTTTATCTAGGACTTAGCATCTCATATCGTTTCCCAACACATGGACCATCAATATCACTTTCAAATGAGTGTAATTTCTCTCCTAATGGGTGTAATGGGTGTACAAAATGAAAATAATATTTTGGATCAAAATCCGTCTCTGAACTATCGGTTTTATGGAGGGATCTTATTTATTCATGTAAGATCTATCCATTTGGAGCATCTGTTAAAAAATATAAAAAAAATCTTGGGAGTCGAACTCAAGTCCTCTGGATGAGAGTTTGTTCCTCATACCACTGGGCTAGTATTACTGATAGCGATAAGTTGATTCCTAATTTAAATGAACCAAACTAGGATATATAAGTGCACGTTCAAGGCTTATTTTTAGTAATTAATTTGTAAACGGTTCGGAAAATAAAAATCGCCTGCAGCTCAAAAAGAATTTATCAAAACGACTGATACAATACGCCGTCCGGGTCCCGCGGACGGTACTGTGATCGCCCCATTATTAAATGCCACCGTGAGGTGACCGGACGGGCAATTTTGAGATCGAACGGACCCCCCCCCCCCCCCCCCCCCCCCGTAGCTTCCAAACTGTAAAAAAAATTACCGTCGTATTTACTTGATTCAATTATGTTAAGAAACTGCCTTTATTTATTCGAGTATTAACAACTCCATGCTATTTTAAGTATCTTCTACTGAAAATGATATGAAGTTCTTATTACTTGATTCAATTGAGTAAAACTTAAATCAATTAAGTAAAAGAATATATTTTTAAAAAAATGGGGGAGGGGACTTTCTAAGCACAAAAGTCCAATGACATCATTTGAACCTACGTGTTTAAACCAAATATCAGACTTCATTTTGTCACTTACCTTTAATTTTTAAGGTGCTGACATTTATATTTATATCTCAAACCGTGCATCTTAACAAATAAAACAATGAGAACTTTTTCCTGAAACCTAAAAAAAAAAAAAAAAAAAAAAAAAAAAAAAAAAAAGAATTTTCAGTTGAGTTGCTGTTTAATGTTGCTCTTTCTTTGCTTCAACAAAAAATTAAAGTTTTTTTACAACCCTAATCCAAAACAATTTCAAGCACAAATATTTATGACAGTTATCTAAAATTTTGAACGTATATTTGCTCTTATTGGATATTCATGTATTATGTAATTAAGGCGTTAATTGAAAAAAAAATAAGTACATTCAACTTGATTTTTTAAATAATGAGTATTTAAAAGAATGTGCTTAACTGAAGTTAAATTTACTTAATCAAAGCAAGTTAGAATTACTTGAATTTTCCTAAATGTATATTGTACCTTTTAAAAAAATGAGTAAATTCAACGACACTTAAATTTTGATTTAGTAAATCTTAATTTGAATGTTTTAATTTTGATGTTGTCTTTTTAAAGTTAAATCTACGTAAGAAAATCATGGAATCATTACAAAGGAGCATATTATTTTTTTTTACAGTGCAGTATTTATATCGACAGGAACCCTCAACATGCTCAAGGGGCCACAGGAAATGCACATGTGAATCGAATCGCAAGAGGCCCTTCAATATTACAAAAAATAACAGAAAGAAATCCACGCAGAGCCCATTCGGCCACCGGCAAAAGCCTGCACGGGCCCATTAATGACTCTACGTGGGTTTTTTTTTAACGGCATACCAGCTCCTACCGGTTTTATGAAAACGCTGGAAAATTGACATCATGCTGTAAAACTTCCCAGTTCCCGTGAGGGAAACCGGGGACAATTGTAACATGGGGCAATTGTAACAGAGGCTCCCATCCCTTTAATAAATAAATAAAATAAAAAATTGTTTTTTGAGCAGGAAAGTAATATCTCACACTACACAAAGTTTTTCTCCTGGACGAATATGTGGTTGAGTTATGGCTGTCATTTTTATTTATTTAGAAATTATGTTCTTAGGTCTGCATTCGCTAAAGTTTCAACGATGAATACCTAAGCTAAGATAGAAAAAAAAATCTCTCCAAATATGGTGGCAATTGTAACAACGAGTTAACGAAGTACCTTTGCCCCATACCTAGCCCTGTGACGCTGCCACAGTCCGTACACTGCCGCAGTAACCCATATCGTGCATATATAGCAAGTGGAAAATATAATGTTAATGGGTCAAGCATTGTCATGTTTTATTATAATCAGTTTATGTGGTTAATGTTGTTTAAATCTTGGATCTGTCAAGTGCATAACTTTGATAAAGAAAAACAAGATTTTACAATTCCATGTGTTACAATTGCCCCGTGTTCTGGGGCAATTGTAACACTCGACCTCTTGTTTTGAAACGATAATGGCTTCAAAATAAATTGTTTTTCTCAACCCAAACATATTAAGTTTTAAGGAATTATTTGTCTATAATAAAGTTGATAAGTCAAATTTGAAAAAGTGTTACAATTGTCCCCGGTCTCCCCTACCATGTATAAATGTCCCGTTGCAATATAGTGCACAGAAAAATCGTAAAGCCCGCGTCACACTGTCCCAAAGGTTAGGAGCGATGGACACCCGATGGCGGAAAAACCAAAATTTTGCTCTGAACACGATGGCATTACGAAAGCATCGCAAAAGCATCGGGCCATTTTGGAGTACTACAGACTGTTTCAAAAAGAATGGAACAATGGGGGAAAAGTAATTAAATTATGACATCTTCTGAAATAATGTCTGTATTTGGTTACCGTACCACATTTTTAAAAAAAGTGTGCGGAGAGGAGCTGATCGATATTACACACATTTTTTTTTCCGGAACAATGAATTCGTGGCCACTATGCGCAAAACCTAAATATAGACTATGGAAAAGCATGCCCAAAATAGATTTTCTTGATTATAGAAAAGTGATCATATTTAAAGATCTACAACACCAAATGATGATTTTTTTTTTTTATTTTTTTTTTTTAATAGTATGCTAAAGAATGTCTGATGTTCCCCCTTTATAGAACTATCGAGTACTATTAGAT
The DNA here is from genome assembly GCA_940671915.1 of Paracentrotus lividus. NCBI lineage: Eukaryota > Metazoa > Echinodermata > Echinoidea > Camarodonta > Echinidae > Paracentrotus > Paracentrotus lividus. Next base: position 52,731 of record CALNVZ010000388.1, on the reverse strand, counting down.
TGTGATTAATTCTTATAATTTACAATGGACTTAGACCATGATTATGCTTATGGGGACGAACAAAATAAATTAAGAACATATAGAAAATTTAAAAGGAATATAGAGAGGGAAAAATACCTAACCCATATAAACAATTATAAATTACGCAAAAACATATGTCGCCTAAGAATAAGCTCTCATAACCTCCCTATAGAAACCGGCAGACACAGACGACCGAATAAAGTTCCATCACACCTAAGAATTTGTAATGAATGTAATACTGGGAAAATTGGGGACGAATACCATATTATGATAGAATGTACAAAATATAGGATAGCAAGGGCAATACTGTTTACCGATATAATCAAACTTAGGGGGGAATTCAGAGAATTTAGTGACGAAAACAGATTTATAGAAATAATGAAACTAGAAAATGAAGATATAATTAACCTTGTGCTTAAATACTTCAAGAAAATAATATCAATCAGAGGAGAAATGGTTATGTTAAAATTATTTATATATATATATTACTATATTCATGAATTATTGTAAATTAATTATGTCAAAATGATTACGATGATTATGTTAAAACTGTTATATTATTTGTTTCCACTTTGATTAAGTCCGAATTATTTGTATATATTACTATATTCATGAATTATTGTAAACCAATTATGTCAATATGATTATGATGATTATGTTAAAACTATACTTGTATATATATTATATATATTTGTCAATATGATTTTGGTCGAATAATTTGCATGTATTTATCACTATATTCATGAATTCTGGTAAATTAATTATGTCAAAATGATTACGATGGTTATGTTAAAATTATTTATATATATATTACTATATTCATGAATTATTGTAAATTAATGATGTCAAAATGATTACAATGATTATGTGAAAACTGTTTATAGATATATTATTTGTTTCCACTTTGATTAAGTCCGAATTATTTGTATCTATTACTATATTCATGAATTATTGTAAATTCAATTATGTCAATATGATTATGATGATTATGTTAAAACTATACTTGTATATATACTACATCCATTAACTATTATAATAATTTTTTTCCCACTTTGATTATGTTCAACATGTTGACAAAATACCATGTACATTTTACTGGTAAAGTCTAAATAAATTCAATTCAATTCAATTCAATTCAAAATGTTTTTCAACTTTACCATTTTATTTGATACAGCCTGTATAATTAGCAATCTTAAAGCCACCATGACCATAGGTGGAGTTTTTTCAGGCTTCGGCAGCAACTTCCGATGCACCGGTAAAATCTTTGGCAGCCCAAAAAAAAAACTCCCGATGGAGTTGCGAAGGTTCACTTCGTTTTAGCATCGAAGCAGGCACTGCGAAGGCAATGCGAGGGAAACGCGAACCCGCCCGATGATCTGTTGAAGGCAACGCGACGTCGTGACGCCTTGTCAATGCCATCATGTAGCCATCGTATTATGACACATAATTGTCTTGTGGAATGGAAGAAGAATTTAGTGTTCCTCTTTGTATTCTTTGCCCCATCTATATCATTGTATATTGTTTGATTTTTAAAGTGTCATCTTTCCAATCTCATTTCTTTCGAGACCTGTAATGAAAATGAAATGGAAATTTGTAATTTCAAAATCCTTTCTATCGAAGCTGAAGGCAAAATAATTTTCTCCCCAGAAAAGGCTTTATTTCATCCGTCTTTGAGACTTTAACGTTAACTTGATAATAACAACATGATTATGACAATCATATTCATGATGATACTGATGAAGGTGATGGTCACGATGGTGATGGCAGTTGTGAGATATATTGGTGATGGCGGTGATGAAGATAATAATTTGTTTTATCTTAGTGGAGAATGGGGATTAGTATGAAGTTGGTAGGGGTTGGTAGATTTGCTGGTGATGATGATTATGATGATGATGATGATGATGATGATGATGATGATGTTGGCGATGGTGATGCAGGTGGTGGTTGTGATTATGCGCGATGATAATGAAGATGACGAGGATAATTGTAAGGGTGGTGAACAGCACCACCACCACCACCACCACCGCCATCATCATCATTAATATAATTGCCATTCGTTCTCATTATACCATGATTTAAGTCAAAGTCAAATTCTAAAATAAACATTTTTAAACATATTTTCTCTTATCTGTCTAAAGTAACATTGACAAAATTGATTTTGACACAAAATTGTCAAATTTCATTTTCTCTGAAAAAGAAAAATAAGTAAATTGGGTGACATTCTTAACATAACAAAATGAATGTACAATATATGTGTTGTTGCTCTCCCCCCCCCCCCTGATTTTCACTGGAACTGTCTCAATTTGAAACTGCTATTAGAGTCTACTTTTCTCAATTCTGTGTTTACCAGCTGTCGTCTTCACCCTACCTCTCCCTACCTTGGGGGGGGGGATGTTAAATTTCAAATTGAGTCAAAGACTATACTAATAAAGCTCTACAGTACAGTGTGTTTTGCTCTCGATGAATTACACTGTTCGTCATAAAGGTGGAATATTTTGTTCTGGCTCCAACGATGCTATGTTGCTCCGGCTTGAATTTCTTGAATGTGCTGGTCACCGCTTTCACTCTTTCGGGGTCCCGTCTATATATAGACGTTCCCTCAATCCTTTCCAGGGACTTTTCTTCCAAATAGTTTACAACCCCCAGAAGATGGCCATTTTCGTCATTTTATTTTTTTATTTTGGGGCCCCTTTTTGTTTACGCGACCCACCAAGGCACCCTGAGTCCTACCCGAAGTAAACACGTCTGAGGTGTAGAGTTGTTATTGTTCTTTAAGTTTAATCTAATTATATGGTTGCAGGCTTGACCCGTTTGTCTAGGGGAGGGGTCAAAGTTTATTTTGATTGGGGTTCAACATTGATTTTAACCATTTTTACACCATGAAAATTTCTGTCTTCCCTAAATTTTATAGTAAAGTATCAGCAAAACATAAAAATCAAAATATATTAAAATATCATCAATAGTTACCATTTAAAATCTTGCCATCAAGGCTAAAAAGAAAATTAGGGAAACTGAAAATAATTAAGGGTTAAAGTTTGTTTTTTATTTCTTTTGTTTTTAGCATAAAGGATGAATACAATATTCCGAATTTTTACCAATCATACTTTTTGTTTCAACCCCCCCCCCCCCCTAGACAAGAGACCCAAGCCTTTCCCCGTAAATCTAGATTTAACTTAGAAACCAATATAAACAGTACACCTCAGACGCGTTTCCTGGGGGAGGTGGGGCGGGGGCTTGATCGGCCGGGTAACCAAAAAGGGGTCCCAAAATGAGAAGGAAAAAAATAACCAAAAATGAGCATCATGGGGGTTGACAAAACTTTTTTTGAAAAAAAATCTTCGTGAAGGGTTTGGAGAATGATCAAAATATAGCCAGGGTCCCGAAAAGTAAAAGCAGGGACAAATATATTTAAGAAGTTAAAGCCGGAGCAAAATCATGTCGCTATAGCGGCAAAATAAATAAATAAAAAAAATAATAATAAAAAATAATGATAATAATATGATTCCATCTTTATGACGGACAGTGTATTTTTAGCTATTGAATTTCCCGCGGTCTGCATCTGGTGAAGTTTTTATTCAATAAGGAGGTCACGTGATGCTTTCTTCAGTAAAACGTATTAGCCCATGCGCAAACGTAATAAAGTCTCTATTGTCCCAAGACAATTAGCCCCACAGAAAGTATTCAATTCGGCAATCTTGGATTCGCGCCGGCGATGCCCAAACGACGTCGGTTGACATTCGTGTGTCTTTCGGGTAAACTTCATATTACAAGTTCGCGTGTGATTCATAGTGCCATCGTGTAACCTTCTAAACTTTGCCCGAACCCTAAAAATGGCCCATTCGTATAACCATCGCACCTAAACATCGGGACAGTGTGATGCCAGCTTTAGCGAACCGTACGGAAAATATCTACTCACTGTACGCGGGATGGACAACTAGCGGATATGTGCTCTGTGAGTTGTTCAATAGACCCCCCCCCCCACTCAGGGAGTCAACCATACACGTATATAATACAGGCGCGGATCCAAGAAAGTCGAATTGAATGCATTTCGGGGGCCCAATTGTCTGGGGACAAAGAGTCGCTTTTGTTCCCAGACAATTGGGCCCCCGAAATGCATTTAAAAAAGTCGATGTTCTTCGATCCGCGCCTGTAATATATGCTCGTTCCGGATTCTTAGAGATACCCCTATCAGTCGGGGAAGCTGTGTCAAAATTACCCCCTATTAGAGGCATTTGGAAGGGAATTGCACCAAAATTACCCCCATATTACAGGCGTTTGGAGGGGTGGCCAATGTAATTGTTCCCTTTTCCAAGGATCTTGGACCATATTCGGGACCTGATTTCAGGATTTGTCTTCAAAGAATTGCAAACCATCCCTAATCGGGAAAAATAGGTCCGGGAAAAATGATAAAAGACCCCAATTTCAATGATTTCTCGTGGTTTTTTCCCGACCTGAGACCCTAAAATATACCCCTTTCCGGAGAAATCGGGAACATGCATATGCCTCGATCACATATCGTGCTCAGGGCCAGTACTGCGAGGGGAATCAGTTGTTATTATAATTTTTCTGCAGTGCGATTCCAATTTTTTTTTTTCGCACAAGATTCCCTTACAAAAATATCGTGTGGTACCACACAACGGTACCATACAAAATACCACATGATTGTCCTATGGTTTTTTGGCACAACCCTTACAAAAATATCGTGTGGTACCACACAACGGTACCATACAAAATACCACAGGATTTTCCTATGGTTTTTTGGCACAAATACCACACAAAATACCATACAGCCAAAATACCACAGGATTTCCTATGGTTTTTTTGGCACAAATACCACACAAAATACCATACAGAAGTACCATACAGCCAAAATACCATAGGATTTCCTATGGTTTTTTGGCACAAATACCACACAAAATACCATACAGCCAAAATACCATAGGATTTCCTATGGTTTTTTGGCACAAATACCGCACAAAATACCATACAGAAGTGCCATACAGCCAAAATACCATAGGATTTTCTATGGTTTTTTGGCACAAATACCACACAAAATACCATACAGAAGTGCCATACAGCCAAAATACCATAGGATTTCCTATGCCGTTTCTTTGGCACAAATACCAACACAAGAATACCAATACAGAAGTACCATACAGCCAAAATACATCAGGATTTCCTATGGTTTTTTGGCACAAATACCACAGATTTCCTATGTTTGCACAAAATACCACAGGATTTCCTATGGTATTTTAGCACAAGTACCAACAAAAATACCATACAGGTGTACCATACAGCAAAAATACTTAATAGCATAAATTATCCCAAACTAGTACCACACATCAATACCGCACACACTTACCAGGATTATGACATACCGTTGAGACCGGAACACCACACGCCGTTAAATCAGAGATGCCACACGCCGTTACCACAGGAATGCCGCTAGACACCCAAGGATACCATACACTGGTGTATATATACCACTATTTATCAAAAATATTTTGGGTCACAGTTAGTTATTTTCTATATTTCTTGATAATAATGCAAATGTCAAAACTATCGCTCTTGATGTTACTTTGTGTTTAGGAAATATATTTCCCTATAAGAAAAAATATTAATATGCAGGTGATTACTAGCTAATGAGGTAAGCTTCACAAAATACTGATTTGTGCATACAAAAACATTGTATGCAAATGAGCTAATTACCATAGTACCACACGAAATACCACAGGAATACCATACGACTACCAAACTTCAGCAGTAAACTGCCATAAATCCACTTTGACTAATGCCCGTTGGTTTCATCCCTGTTGGATGTTTGTCTTCAATCAGTTCGTCAAATTGCCATTTGGTCTAATTAATTCCCATTTCGTCTAATCAAGTCGACTAGGTCAAACACCACTTAGTCAGAAACTATCCCTTAGAAAAAAAATATCCTGTGACAATACTACACAACGGTAGGTATTGGCGGTGTCCCGGATGGACGGGGGACAATCGAGTTCCCCCCCCCCCTATCGAATTTTGTTTTCTGGGGGATCGTACACCCTCGATTTTTAAAGCTTAAGAAAAATATATGTACATATAATAGACGAAGAGGCACAGTGTGCGTAAAATGTACCAAGTTCAGGTCATTAAAAAGCAAAATTTTCGGCTCGCGCTTCGCTTGCAAACAAAAACACCAGACAATAATTAAACTAATAATCTTTCTTCAGGTCCCTATATTCATTTATTCTTTTATTTATTACAACGCTTTATTTGTTACTTTGGCATAATGTGTGGAGTAGGTCATTCTATTGTGAATTTTGGATATTAGCCTATATTATACTGTATGTCTCTTTCGGGTGCTTTATTTATTCCGATCAAGTGTATAATTAATTCCTCTCCAAATTTGGCGGCAATCAAGGGGACATGTCCCCTTAATTTTCAAAGCTTCACATTTTGTTTTTTATTTTCTAAATAATTTGGATAAATTTTGTATTTGCCCACTTCTCCAAATGTGATGGAAATAAACTTTTAAATTTCTTTAAATTCTTTGTTTTTAGGTCCGTATCGTTATAAAAAGTAACCATATTCAGAAAGGGATTACAAACATAAATTATATATATATACATTGTAAAACGTTGATTTATGAGATTTTCACTCGCTCTTCGTAATTGTATTTTCTTTAAGAGTAGTGATTATCAGCTAGTGAATACAATGATTAATGTTATTATAGAGCAAATTTTTAGCTCGCGCTTCGCGCTCACAAACAAATAACAATACAATGATTTAACGATTTAACTATGTCTTCAGGTCGTAGTTTGTGGAATATGTTTTATTTGTTCCAACCTTATATTCTTAACATTGTCATTAGTTTCTGCATACTATGTGAAATAGATCATTCTATTTCGAATTTGGGGTATACAAATATTTAGGAAGCCTTATTCCGCTCGAGTCTATAATAATTCCCATTCCGGGGTCTCCGTTCTCCCCCCACCCCTGACCGTCATCACATGAAATCGCCGCCCCTGATGGTCGGGGAGACCAGGACAATAATTGTAACACGGGGCGATTGTAACAGAGGCTCTCATTCCTAGCAGAAACATGCTTCAAACTTAACCTATGTAAAAAAATATAAAAAAAAAGTAATAACAATAATAAAAAATAAAAAAAAAAAAAAAAAGTGCATTTCGTCGCTCCACATGACGTTTGAGTGTAAGCAAATTTAAGCCCTTACAAAAATGTCCTGTGGTATTCCTATGGTATTTCTGAATGTCCTGTGGTATTCCTATGGTATTTTTATGGTACAGTCAAATACCATGGAAGTACCATAGGGAAATACCACACAGGGAAAGGGTACCATAAGAATACCATACAGCAGTGCTGTGGTATTTGGCACAAATACCATATGTATGGTATTGCTGTATGGTTTTTGGCACAAATACCATATGTATGGTATTTCTGTATGGTTTCTAGGCACAAATACCATATGTATGGTATTTCTGTATGGTTTTTTGGCACAAATACCATATGTATGGTTTTGCTGTATGGTTTTCTGGCACAAATACCATATGTATGGTATTGCTGTATGGTTTTCTGGCACAAATACCATATGTATGGTATTTCTGTATGTTTTTTGGCACAAATACCATATGTACGGTATTTCTGTATGTTTTTTTGGCACAAATACCATATGTATGGTTTTGCTTTATGGTTTTTTGGCACAAATACCATATGTATGGTATTTCTGTATGGTTTTTTGGCACAAATACCATATGTATGGTATTTCTGTATGGTTTTTTTGGCACAAATACCATATGTATGGTTTTGCTGTATGGTTTTTTGGGGAAAATACCATATGTATGGTATTTTTGTATGGTTTTTTGGCACAAATACCATATGTATGGTTTTGCTGTATGGTTTTTGGCACAAATACCATATGTATGGTATTTCTGTATTGTTTCTAGGCACAAATACCATATGTATGGTATTTCTGTATGGTTTTTTGGCACAAATACCATATGTATGGTTTTGCTGTATGGTTTTCTGGCACAAATACCATATGTATGGTATTGCTGTATGGTTTTCTGGCACAAATACCATATGTATGGTATTTCTGTATGTTTTTTTTGGCACAAATACCATATGTACGGTATTTCTGTATGGTTTTTTGGCACAAATACCATATGTATGGTTTTGCTTTATGTTTTTTTGGCACAAATACCATATGTATGGTATTTCTGTATGGTTTTTTGGAACAAATACCATATGTTTGGTATTTCTGTATGGTTTTTTTGGCACAAATACCATATGTATGGTTTTGCTGTATGGTTTTTTGGCACAAGTACCATATGTATGGTATTTTTGTATGTTTTTTTTTGGCACAAATACCATATGTATGGTTT
>CALNVZ010000388.1:32741-42884 GCA_940671915.1 Paracentrotus lividus | reverse complement strand
TAGACTGTGTGCGGTATTGATGTGTGGTGCTAGTGTGGGATAATGCCTATTAAGTATTTTTGCTGTATGGTACACCTTATGGTATTTTTTATATGGTCTCTGTGCTAAAATACCATAGGAAATCCTGTGGTATTTGTGCCAAAAAAACATAGGAAATCCTGTGGTATTTGTGCCAAAAAACCATAGGAAATCCTATGGTATTTTGGCTGTATGGTACTTCTGTATGGTATTTTGTGTGGTATTTGTGCCAAAAAACCATAGGAAATCCTATGGTATTTTGGCTGTATCGTATTGCTGTATGGTATTTTGTGTGGTATTTGTGCCAAAAAACCATAGAAATCCTATGGTATTTTGGCTGTTGGTACTTCTGTATTGTATTTTGTGTGGTATTTGTGCCAAAAACCATAGGAAATCCTATGGTATTTTGGCTGTATCGTATTGCTGTATGGTATTTGTGTGGTATTTGTGCCAAAAAACCATAGGAAATCCTATGGTATTTTGGCTGTATGGTACTTTCGTATGGTATTTTGTTGTGGTATTTGTGCCAAAAAACCATAGAAAATCTCTATGGTATTTTGGCTGTATGGTATTCTGTGTGGTATTTGTGCCACAAAAAACCATAGGAAATCATATGGTATTTTGGCTGTATGGTACTGCTTGTATGGTATTTTTGTGGGTATTTCTGTGCCAAAAAAACCATAGGAAATCCGATGGTATTTTGACTGTTGATACTGCTGTATGGTTATTTTGTGTGGTATTTGTGCAAAAAAAACCATAGGAAAATTCCTGTGGTATTTTGTATGGTACCGTTGTGTGGTACCACACGATATTTTTGTAAGGGGAACTTTCTAACATGTGGTATTTGTGCGCATACATGTGGATTTTGTGCCAAAAAAAACATATACAGCAATACCATACATATGGTATTTGTGCCAAAAAAACATTCAGCAATACCATACATATGGTATTGTTGCCAAAAAAAAAAAAAACATACAGAATACCATACATATGTTATTTGTGCCAAAAAAAAACATACAGCAAATACCATACATATGTATGCGTCCCAGAAAACCATACAGAAATACCATACATATGCGGTTTTGTGCCAAAAAAAACATACAGCAATACCCATACATATGGTATTTGTGCCAAAAAAAAGCTACGAGCAATACCATTTTACATATGGTATTTTGTGCCAAAAAACCATACAGAAATACCATACATGTGGTATTTGTGCCAGAAAACCATACAGCAATACCATACATATGGTATTTGTGCCAAAAAAATCATACAGCAAAACCATACATATGGTATTTGTGCCAAAAAACCATACAGAAATACCAAACATATGGTATTTGTGCAAAAAAAAACATACAGAAATACCATACATATGGTATTTGTGCCAAACACCATACAGCAATACCATACATATGGTATTTGTGCCAAATACCACAGCACTGTTGTATGGTATTCTTATGGTACCCTTTTCCTTTGTGGTATTTCCCTATGGTATTTCTATGGTATTTGATTGTACCATAGAAACACCATAGGAATACCACAGGACATTTTTGTAAGGGAAATACCACAAAAAAATACTATACAGAAGTACCATACAGCCAAAATACCATAGGATTTCCTATGGTTTTTTGGCACAAATACCACACAAAATACCATACAGCAGTACCATACAGCCAAAATACCATAGGATTTCCTATGGTTTTTTGGCACAAATACCACACAAAATACCATACAGCCAAAATACCATAGGATTTCCTATGGTTTTTTGGCACAAATACCACACAAAATACCATACAGCAGTACCATACAGCCAAAAAAGCATTGGATTTCCTAAGGCTTTTTGGGACAAATACCACACAAAATACCTTACAGCAGTACCATACAGCCAAAATACCATAGGGTTTCCTATGGTATTTTGGCACAAATACCACAGGATTTCCTATGGTATTTTAGCACAAGTACCACAAAAATACCATACAGGAGTACCATACAGCAAAAATACCTAATAGCATTATCCCAAACTAGTACCACACATCAATACCGCACACAGTTACCAGGATTATGACATACCGTTACGACCGGAACACCACACGCCGTCAATTCAGGGATACCACACGCCGTTACCACAGGACTGCCGCTAGACACCCAAGGATACCATACACTGGTATATATACCACTATTTAGCCAACATATTTTGGGTCACAGTTAGTTATTTTCTATATCTCTTGATAATATTAATAATGCAAATGTCAAAACTATCGCTCTTGATGTTACTTTGTGTTTAGGAAATATATTTCCCTATAAGAAAAAATATTAATATGCAGGCGATTACTAGCTAATGAGGTAAGCTTCACAAATACTGATTTGTGCATACAAAAACATTGTATGCAAATGAGCTAATTACCATAGTTACCAACGGTTCCCAGGTAATATCCATACGACTTACCAAACTTCAGGCAGTAACTGCCATAAGATCCACTTTGACTAATGCCTTGGTTTCTCCTGTTGGATTTTGTCTTCATCAGTTTCGTCAATTGCATTTGTCTAGATTTCAATTCCATTTGATCGTCTCATCAAGTCGCTTAGGGTCAACACCACTTAGTCAATCTGTAAACTATCCTTGAGAAGCAAATGAATCCTGTGAAGACTTACAACAACGGTAGGGTATGAGCGGTGTCCGGATGGCGGGGGACAATTCGATTTCCCCCCCCCCCGCCAGTCGAATTTTGTTTTCTGGGTGGGATCGTCATCCCTCGCATTTTCGAAGCTATAAGAAAAATATGATGTATATATAATAGACGAAGAGGCACAGATGTGCGTTATAAATGTACGCAGTTCAAGGTATATAAACAGCAAAATTTTTCGGCTCGCCGCTTCCTTGCAAACAACAAGACGCAGACAATGATCTAAATACAATAATCTTCTCTTCAGGGTGGTCCCTATAATTCATTTATTCGTTTTATTTATTAAAACGCTTTATTTTGTAACTAATTGGCATAATGTGTGAGGTAGGTATTCTATTGTGAATTTTGGATATTGCCTATTCTTCATTACTTATGTCTTTTGGGGTGCTTTTATTTATTCGTGCAGGCTTATAATTAATATTATTCTCCTCAAAATTTGGCGTCAATCAAGGGACATGTCCACTTATATTTCAAAGCTCACATTTGTTTATTATTTTCTAAATAAATTGAATAAATTTTGTATTTGCTCCCACTTCCAATGATGATTTGAATAACTTTATTAATTTACTTTAATTCTTTTTTTTAGGTTCCGTAATCGTTATAAAAAGTCATATTCAGAAAGGGATTACAATAACATTGTCATTAGCTCATAAATCAGTTCGACATCATGGCCGGATGTTTTGGATGCTTTTACCAAATGGCACTGAAAATTTTGCATACCGTACACTCTTATTTTAAAATGCGTATTAAGCGCATCTTTATACTTCCAAGAATAGTGATTATACATCCTTGTTTTCTTGTTACTATATTGATTTATGGCGTTTCTTGTATTTCTTGTATATAAGAAAAATTATATTCAAATTCCATAATTTCATACATTACATTTTACAAATCATTATTATGTTATTTTCGCAGTTTGATTAGGGGCTACCTCTCTTACTTCTTCCTTTCATCCTTTCTTTCACAATTACTTCTAATTATAATGTATTAGTAGTTTTGTTTTTCTGATTTGGCATTGATTACAAGTACTAGTAGATTATTGATGTTGTTTTTGTATTTAGTTAGTGTTTTACCCCATTGTATACTAGTACTGTATTATCTGTAAATGATGATTATTATGAGTGTACAGATATGTGCAAGCGCGTCTCAGCTTAAGCTTATTGCTATCCTCTGTTGATGTTTACTCCATTTATTTTCCAATCAATATTATTGATGCACAATATGTTATCTATTTATTAATTTGACTGGTTACTGTTTTTTATATTATGTTGATCATGTTTGCTCCAAGGAGTTATTTCTCTGTATCAATGTGATGTATCATTCAGAAATAAATAAAATAAATTAGTTTCTGCATAATAAATTATGTGAAATAGATCATTCTATTTCGAATTTGGGGTATACAAATATTTAGGAAGCCTTATTCCGTTCGAGTCTTTAATAATTCCCATTCCGGGGCCTCCGTTCTCCCCCCACCCCTGACCGTCATCACATGAAATCGCCGCCCCTGATGGTCGGGGAGACCGGGACAATAATTGTAACACGGGGCGATTGTAACAGAGGCTGCCATACATGTAGTATTTGTGCCATACATGTGGTATTTGTGCCAAAAAACATACAGCAATACCATACATAATGGTATATGTGTATAAAAAAAATAAAAAAAAAAACATACAGCAATACCATACATATGGAATTTGTGCCAAAAAACCATACAGCAATACCATACATATGGTATTTGTGCCAAAAAACCATACAGCAATACCATACAGATGGTATTTGTGCCAAAAAACCATACAGCAATACCATACATATGGTATTAGTGCCAAAAAGCCATACAGAAATACCATACATATGGTATTTGTGCCAAAAACCATACAGCAATACCATACATATGGTATTTGTGCAAAAAAACCATACAGAAATACCATACATATGGTATTTGTGCCAAAAAAACATACAGCAATACCATACATATGGTATTTGTGCCAAAAAACCCATACATATGGTATTTGTGCCAAAAAAAACCATACAGAAATACCATACATAATTATGGTATTTGTGCCAAAAACCATACAGCAATACCATACATATGGTATTTGTGCCAAATACCACAGCACTGCTGTATGATATTCTTATGGTACCCTTTTCCTGTGTGGTATTTCCCTATGGTACTTCTATGGTATTTTATTGTACCATAGAAATACCATAGGAATACCACAGGACATTCAGAAATACCATACGAATACCACAGGATATTCAGAAATACCATACGAATACCACAGGACATTCAGAAATACCATAGGAATACCACAGGACATTTTTGTAAGGGCCGGCCAGCTCCCTTACGATTTTATGTGCAAACTGGACGGTTTTCCAGTAGTCATGCTATAAATGTAGGGGAGCCGGGAAGATCGACTCTATGCTTTCGATTTTCCCCGCGTTTTTCTCAACCTGGCAGGCCGTAAAGAAAACCCGTGGAGTCACCAAAGGGACCCGAGCGGGGTTCTGCCGGTAGCCTGACAGATTTCTGCCGGTAGCCGGAGTTTTTTTTTAGTCAGTTCTCCAACTTATCGACGGGCCACTCTCGATACGGTTCCCGTGCGATTCTCCTGCTGCCGCCGACAGGCACCTTAAAATTTCCTGATGATTATGTAGATTACCGGAGAGCTAAACTATGACCTGCAATTTATTTTGTTCATTAATGTATTATTATAATATGGGGGGGGGGGTAGGAGGGGGCTGTCGCAGAAAAAAAACCACTTTGTTCTTTTCAGATGTTTTATCGATCATGATTGCTTTACATCTAGTAACGTTTCCCATTTTCTCACCTAATGCTGAATAATGGGTGAACAAATGAAAATAAGATTTTGATCAAATTTCGTCTCTCAATTATAAGTTTTATGGATAGATCTAATTCAATCAGGTAAAATCTTTTCAATTTAGAGCAACAAAATAGTATTATTTTTTTTAAAATAGATTTTAAAGTAGACACACGGAGAAAATACACAATATTTGCTAATAATGGCCAAATTACATGTTACTGAATAGTTTATAACATTGACATGCGGAAAATGACTTGAATCTCTCAGAAATAGCTGTAAATGGTTTTTAGCGTTTTTGTTTAATCCGCCCCCAAATGGGTCGCTCGGCGTGCGGAGGAGCTCCTGGTTTGTGACGTCGCACCTTGGACAGCTCGAACAACAGCCAGCTGGTCTGAGCTTGCGCGAGCATGCAGCTTGATGTGTATTATATACATCCAATATACGTAAACACATTGCTCGCACTGTACTAGCTTGCTAAAGCTGCTGTGTCTCGACTCTCGGATTAATATGGCTCTTTTATCACAAGTGATTACACCATTGGACAAATCATACAGGGTTGTATATCCTTAGAGTATTGCATATCAATTCTAGTTGTAAACTTAAGAGGAAGAGGGCGCTATCACTCTACGCAAATCAAAGGCTGCCATAGACATTTTGTATTTTGCACAGTTTTTTTTACTTTGTTTTGTTGATTATGGCGAGCAACTACCTTTTCAAAGAAATGATCAACTTGAATAAGTACGCTAAGAGTCTTTTTTTTTTCATAAATAGGAATAACTTACTGCAAACTGGAAAAAAAGTCCTGTCACTTGTGTCAATTCGAAATCCTAATCAGATCAAATTCCTGTACAATATGGCCAATTTTGCTCTTAAAAAATTTGCTCATACGCCACATAATTATCTTTCCTGGATAACGCACAATTATATTACAGCTCTTAATTGATTCAAGCACGTGTTTTAAAGCTTGAATTCTCACCTTTCAGAGATGGTAAATTCATTTCGATTGGTTAGTAAAAAGTCCTGTGTCACTTTGAACATTGTCACAATAGAATCTACTCGATGCGGTCGATATATTTCCGCATAACCACATGCATTCGCATTGTGGACGGCGTTCCTTCGCAAGAGTTGACAAGACACTAACTTATATCAATCCTCGTTTGGAGTCAATCTTATGTGGAAATAAAGATTCTGATTACACTTCATCACAATAATGTTATAAGCTTGCCAATGTGTATTTCCTCCATCTGGTCTGGAAATCTATTAACTAACACATGATAAAGTTCATTACTTTCTTTCATCTCCATGTACGAGTAGAGTCTGCTGCACCGAACGGATATACATCCAGCCGCGGGGAAGTCTTCCTAAGCGCAGTTTTTTGTGAGGCTAATTCATTATTGCATGCCAGCTGGTATTAGTTTCTACGCTTTGTCAGTCGTATTTCCAGACGTCGCTTCGTTTGCGTCTGGCCTCTATGATAATGGACGACACTTGTTTAATTACGATATAATGCCGCACGATTGGTATACGTTAACTTTACTTTTACATAGAGTAGAACTTGATATGTGTTTTCAGATATTGTTAAGTAGACAACTGAGAAGAGTCAAAACTGCTTTTTTAATTGCAACACAAAACTCATACCACTGAAACGAATATCTTTACTGATTCAGAAATATCTAACCCCTTGTCAATATTCTGTTTTAGATCGGGAGTTATTCACCTTCTCCAAAGAAGGCCCCCATTTTCAGGCTTAGCGGTTACCCCGCAAGGCGTCGAGATTATGACGTCACAGCGTTGGCACCTATACCCGTTGTCCATTGTATGCACGTATCCTTTGTACTGTGCTATTCGCCGTACATTGCACATTCTGATTCTTTGAAAACTTTCGTTCTCTCTTCTCATCTCTGACTAACTGGTCCAAAAGTTGAATATCTTTGTCACAGGTTGTGATTTTTATTTTTGTTGACCGCTGCCTTACTGTTATTGAAACTTGTTTCACTTCAATGAAAAAAAACATGAAACTTTGATCTCGAAGAAATTATGATTGATGATTTTTTATTTAAGTCTGTCTCATCTCACACATAAATTCAATGAAAATTGAACAAATATACAATTATTGACTCATTCTTAATAATTAAAGTCTTGCTTCGCATTCTGATCCTTCTGTCTAGTCCGCTGTTGATGTCCACCGCCACGGCTCCGGTTGATAGTGCCTGCGTTGATCCTCCGAGTTCGTTCCTCCTCCTCGCTCTCGTTTGAGCCTCCGCCGTCTTAAGTTGATCTCTCTCGATCCATAGTTGAATTCCCGCTTATGGATCGGCACTAGTAGTGAGTTTCTTATATTAACTAGACCTCGCAGAACATCGGGTAACAATTAATTGATGGAAATAATTTGTAAGTCATCACCAAAATAAGTCTTTGAAACAGGAGTAAATTTAAATAAATAAACGACAGTCAAATCATGCTTTTCGCCTCCTTCTTTCCGCATGCCTCAAGCTCCTGTGACGTAACAATACATTCCCTCTTGTCTATTTCCGGTAAACCCGTCAATCCAAAATGCCTGCCTAGTAATCTACAATATGTACATTTCGCTCTGTATAATTTCTTTCCTGACATTATCCCCACCTTAAGATATAATTAAGGGATATAGATTATATTATTAACAAGAAATTTACAGTCCACACTACTTCAATAGGAATTGCATCTTTACTACTTCCTTTCCTTTTACATAACAACATACTTCAGACAATAAGCATAATTAGTTTACTTAAAAGCTTCTTAACGTTCATGAAAATACAATTTAACATTTTCACGTTTACAAACAATTTTTAAACACGTCATGATACATTTTCTTCTTTGCTTAAATATCACTTTGAAGTTTTTAAATCAGATATCTATTATTTTTTTTTTCTTTTTTGATAACATTCAAGATAAGTATAACCACATTAACATCAAGTACAATCCAGATAACGTTGAAATATTTTGTATGTTTTAAACATTGTAAACATCAATACTTTCCAGTTTTAACTATAGTTTGTATGAGTATTATTTTTCACAAAGATTCCAGTATGTTTTACGATATATATGATATTTCATTATGGTTTTTGTGAGTTATAGTTTCAACATTCATATTCTTAAAACTTACATAATAACAGTGTACTTATGGCATACACTAATATTTTTTATTATATATACAGTACATTCTCGTTATAAAGAACACCAAAAGTTTGATGTACTTTACAGATGACCAAACTTTATGTTTAAAATTTGCTGTTCTTTCTTTTCTGTCTCCCTTTTTAATTAAAATAACAAAGCAAAAGAAACTGCATTAAAAGTTCTAAAACTCTTATTTTTCTGACTTTTAGACTTTTGAAGTTTCTTACAACCAGAATGTATTGTCATTAACCTTTTTCCATTGTCTTAGACATTTTAAAAACGAAATAAATAATATTTCCTACAAAAATCTACTACTAACTAGACTACCAATCCTATCCTATCTCGTAGTTTATAAACTAATCCTATACATTGTTTTAATCCCTTATACTAAATCCTAATCGCGAATCTTAATCTAACCGCGACCGCGATTGTCTCGTCCTTGGATTCCTGCGAATAAATAAAAATGAGAAATGAGAAAAAATCTCATTAGTCATTTGCAACACATAATATGAGGTTATAACATTTAACATTCTGTCTTTATGTTTTATGTTATTTCAGTTTTGTTTAGTCTGAAATTATTGTTGGCTTTTGTTAACATAAAAATAAAATTTCTCTTTTACATTTGATATTTGATATTGACAATATCAATGTTTACGATAATCTGCTCATGAAATCGGCAGCTTGGTTTTCTGCCCCCTTAACGGACACAAGTCGAAACCTAAACTCCTGTAGGCCCAAGCTCCACCTCATTATCCGTTTGTTAGTTAACTTTTTACTTTGTATGTAAAGCAGAGGTTTGTGGTCTGTATGAACTTCGAATGCTCTGCCATACAGAAAGTACTCAAATTTGTGAATAGCCCATACAATAGCTAAGCACTCTTTTTCAATTGTTGAGTATCTAGTTTCCCGGGGCAACAATTTTTTGCTTGCATAAGCAACAGGAAACTCTTCGTCTTCGCTTTCCTGCATGAGTACGGCACCTAACCCGGTATCAGATGCATCCACCTTCAACATGAACTTCTTGTCGAAGTCTGGTAATTTCAAGACAGGTGGCTTCGCAAGACTTTCCTTAAGCTTAACAAAAGCTCCTTCCTCCTCAGGACCCCACTTTACCTTCCCTGGGCTACCCTTTCGAGTTAGATTTGTGAGAGGTAGTGCAACATCAGCATAGTTAGGAATATATTCTCTATAGTATCCCGTCAACCCCAAGAACGAACGGACCTGTTTCTTGGTCATTGGTCTAGATGCTTCTGCAACCTTCTTGGTTAACCTATCGCTAGTATGGACCGCCCCTTCACAAACTGTGTGTCCCAGAAAGTTAATTGAGTTAAATCCTAGAGCGCACTTTGAGGGTCGTACCGCTAGGTTTACCTCTTGCAATTTGCACAAGACCAGTTTCATTGTCTTGAGATGTTCCTCCCACGTTTCTGTGTGTATGAGTATATCATCTATGTAATTTACGACAT
>CALNVZ010000388.1:7807-17853 GCA_940671915.1 Paracentrotus lividus | reverse complement strand
CTTCTTTGTTGTTTTATGGTGAAACTAATTTAGTCACGTGAGACGTTCTCGACCAATCCTATTTAGACAATTTTAATACGTAGGATATAATGTATATCAGTCCGGCAGGACCGGATGGAATATACAGTCGTCTCTCGTGAGACTGCTGCTTTTATCACGAATGCGAAATCGGTCAAATTCATTGCAACAAGGTCGAATCTACAAAATAATGTTATTTCATTCTGAACAATATCTAAAACCATGAAGTAAAAAAAAAATCACATAGGCCTATACTGTAACTGAAGAACTAAGGAGCTATTCCATCCGAAAGTTTGGACGAATTATTGTTATAGGGCAAGTCCAAGCTATTTTGCGCGGTAACAAACGGGACATTCAGAGCCAAAAATAGGGCTTATTTGAAAAATCTTAAATGAAATCTCAATCCTTTGGTAAATTCCTGAAGGTACTAAGAATGTTCAACAAAAACATAAAGAATAGTTGTAATAACTCAGGGGCCGCGGAGCCGAGGGGCTGGGGGCTGCAGCCCCCCCCCCCCCACTTCAGCCAACGTGTACAAAACGCAAAAATGACCATACCTTTGTGATTTTTAGCCTGTTCAGCCCCCCCCCCACTTTCGGCTCAGCCCCTCCACTTTCAAAAACGCTCCGCGGCCCCTGTAACTCAATTCATAAATAATTTATGATCATTTATTCGTCGGTAACAAACGGGACTGCAAAAAAACTGGTGTTTTCAAATTTTGACTTTGTTCACATATAACTCTGAATTTAAAAAGTAGATCTAAATTTGCAGAGTCATATCCTCTTAAACATGTTAAACATTTGTAAGGACATATGTGATGCGTCACGTCGAAAGGAGAGACTAGTCGCAATTTTTGAAATCCATTTTATTTGCATATATTCGCATCCCTGGATTCCATTGCCCCTTGAATTGATATAAACCCGACTGTAAAGCAGTAAATAGAAGTGGAGATATTGTAGCCTCTGGAACGCGAGCGAGAAATTGTTGCTCTTGCGAAATCAAAATCCAACGAAAAAACGTCTGCCGAGTTTGACTTCCTTTGTACCCCGCGCCAGAAAAATTAGCAACACTCTGTCACCCGCTGCTATCTCACGAAATGCCCTTAGCAACCACTTTGTTACAAAGGCTGAAACGGATTGACCAATGCAGGAGGCTGCATTACGGTTATACAGAGAACAATACTCGTCAGTCACGCATTGATCGAGGCAAGCGCAGCACAGGCGACAATAACGCGCGATGTTCAATTCTTTCTAAAAAAAAAGAAGCTGATCTTGGTTAGTTGTTTATAATCTCGTCAAATAAATGAAAACGTCATGCTTCCTTTCTTAATTGTTTAGAAAAAAGTCCGCTCTTCTTAAGAAATTGTTTACCAATCCGGCGCTAATAGTTAGAACAAAACTATTTTTTAAACTTTTTTGGGGTTTTATTCCTATGTGTTGCGTGCGTTCTTCTGAATGTCAATCGCCGTACTCTTATTCTATAATAAAGCGAGTCATTTTGATCTGAACTCTGTTGGAAATTTTAAACATAATAAATGGTCTATAGACTAAAATTATTTCTTATGTACAGGCGGCTATGCATTTGTTCTATTCATTCTTTGATAAGTATATGATAGAGCATAGCCTGCCAAAAAATGTTTTATAATATTTGCCGCCTCACGAATGTATTTTAGAATTTCTCTGCATCACGTTTTTATGAGTGGCTAGGCTGTTAGCTTAAGACCAATGAAAATAAAACGTAAATGATTCTGCTCGTATCTCGTCTTTTATTGATCAAACTTGTTACCAGCTAATAATGAAGTATTAATAATTTTATAGAAATCGATTATTTTAAAGAGTAATCGATATTTTGTTTTCGTCGTGTTTAGTAAAACGCTACTTCTTAAAAACCATTCTTGTAAATAAACTGCAGAAATTTGCTAGTAGACTATGGGATGCCTAATCTTCACCTCGCCGGGAGCACGTCTCCGGACAGAATACAAATTTCGTCCTCCGCGACGGATAACATAGTATTAGAGACGTCTCGACACGCTTCAGCCGGCAATTTTATGCAAGAGAATCCGTCTCCGTAATTCAGGAGACGTCTTCAATATACCTATGTTATTCTTCGGGGGCGGAAACAAAACTTCTATCTTTTTGCGAGACGTCTCCGCGACTCTGCGAACCACTTTTCATCTTTTGAAAGCTTTTTCTCGAGTTTGCACCCCTCATGTATTTAAACTCTTTAATCCCTTATTATAGATTCTTTTGTCTCAGTCATTTTTCGCACTTACAGTATCTCTGTATATATTGACCTCCGATACATGGCCCTGTTCACCGTCTTTTTGAAAAGCCCCCTGTCCTTGTTGTCATAATTAATCTTTACTTCCTATTCACATTTCTTTACCTATTCTCTTTTCGACATTCATACTCAAACATCACTCGCCGTGTAAATTCCAATTAATAGAGTTTCAAATGAAATCGCAGTAAAAGAGTTAGAAAAAAGGGAGTACTCCCCTCTATCCTTCTCTCTCTCTCTCCTCTCTCTCTCTCTATATATCTGTTTCTCTCTTCGCCCATTCTCTTCTTTTCTTATGCGGCTTGCCTATTTTGGGACGGTATTTGTTCCGCATCGAGTTTTGCAAAATTAAACTTAATATGATAACGCCAATGCATTTGGGCTGTGGGATTTGGATGCCTATTTTTGGTTCAAAATGTGGCTTTACGTTAAAAAGCCCGGGGGGGGCTGGGGTGGTCACTCACCACATTAGTGTTACTTCAAGCCGGTCCCCGTTGTCTCCGTCGAACGCTTTACTTAAATAGGGGGCGGGTATTCATACTCGCTTACTATCTCCCCTCTCTCTCTTCTCTCCTTCTCTCTGTCTCTTTGTTTCTCTCCTTGCCATTATCCTTTCTTTATTATGCCATCCGCTATTTGTATCGGTTGAGTTTGTTCCGATCGCAGTTGCAAAATTAACTTAAACTTGATAACGTCAAATGATTTGCGTGTGCAGGAATTTGTCTTATGAAATAATATTCAAAATAGTAGCCAAAGGTGAAAGACAAAATAAATTAAAAAGCGTATATAAAATATGACAAATATTGCAAAAAAAATTAAACAAATCTTTAAAACTACCACAAACATTAAAGCTTTAAAAAGTTTATATTTGTGTAAATTCCTTACGGAACTTTCTGTCCGAAGTGGAAGGGTGAGGGGTACAGCGGCAGACGTTTTCGCCAACGCGAAACTCGTTTTCTTCGAGACGCGATAAAAGTTCTATTCCGTCTTTTCTCCGTCGAGGAAAAGTCGCCGAGCATCTATCTCCACGACAATTTTCAAATTTGTTTACAAATAGCGGGACGATCTTCGCAAAGGAAATCGATTTTTCGCCGACGGAAGCGTTTATTTCCGTCTTTAATTCGTCGAGGAGAAGTCTCCGGACTCGCTTTTCAAAATCTGTTTCAAAGCCAGTGAGAAATGTCTCAACCAGTAGTATCCGCGATCATGAAACGCTTCTCGGGACTCTCGCGGACGTTCTCAACAACTCGTCCTCTCAAACTTGTTTCTAGCCCGTCTTAAGTCTGTTTCAAAGTAGTCCCAAAAAGTGAGGATACCAGCCGCAGTCTATAAATGATTGATTTGCCACTCCCCCCCCCCTTAGCTCATTGGTGTCACATAAGCAATATGGCTAGCGATTTTAGACCAAGTCCAATTTGTTTTTCAATGGTTTAAGATTAGCATCTACTTACGCGTCTAAGTCTTTACCTACAATATTGTATCAGCAGTCATATGATCATCCGTCACCTCTTTTCGCCTGTTGCTCTCATGTGTTTCCCTGATGTCGAACCAAATTTGTTTCTATAGGGAGGTTTTAATTCCATCAGGACACAGACTATCGCGGCCCACTAAAATAAAATGCTGACATTTAACATTCATTGGATCCAGATCAGCCTAAGTCAACAGCATAAGTAGCTTTCCCACATAACCCCCCCCTTCCTCCCCCCCACCCCCACCGATTGTTAGATTGACATTCGTTTGCGTGCTCGCTATCCCGGTATGAAACAGCTTATTCATAGCAGGTTTGGCATCCGCCCCACAGCTGAGTGCAGCTAAAGCAAGAGTTTAGTCGCCTATTCCGCTCACAAAACGAAACAAAAAACGCCAATAGAAATCACACAACACACTTGACCGTGAACGTCAAACAAACAAAGACCTGCGTTGCTAGCGGCGCGAGACCTACAACCGGATGCAGGCCGGAAATGAGCGTGGCACGTGGCGCTTGCTATGTCCTGGAAAAAAAAAATTATGACCGAAAAAACACTCGCCGAAAAACTGCCTTTTTTTCCCACTTTTCCGTTATTTTCATTTTCACTCATTTTTTTTACAGAGCAACATGAGCATGGTAGAACCAGAAATAAAAAAAAAAAAATTTCCTCAAAAATTTTGAGTTTTTTATTAGTTTGTCGATTTACTCGGATCTTTGATCTGCGACTTCTCTCTCATTTCGACAAGACGTATCACATATTTTAACGTTAATACAACTTCGAGTTTTCTGGCAAAGGTCAAGTTTTAAAAACTATGTCAGGTAACAAACGGGACAGTAAGACACGGGACAATTATTCCCTGTAATATTTTTTTATTAAATAATTGATGTAGCCAAGGCGTAGCAACATCTTTTGTTAAAAAATCTCTCTGATAAATAAAAAAAACATAAAACAATACACAAATGTAAGAAAAACTTATTTTGTTTCATTTTTAAAGGTGGGAGGGTGGGTAATAAAAATGTATGATTTTACATCAGCTCAGTAACTTTTGTGAGATTATTTCTGAGACCTGAATGTTTTAAGTCTAAAAATATGGAAGGCTATGTGCTAGGTTCTTGATATTTTCACCAGAGTTAGCCAAGAAAATATCAAAACAGAAAATACTTACTTTTTGGTTTTACTGTTATGACAAACCTCTTTTTTAAATGGTTGAAAATAGCATTTTTAATGCAGTTTATATATTTTTTCATGAATATTAAAGAGCCTTGTGACGTCATGTGACCTTGAATTGACTTTTTGACTTCATTTGCATTAATTTCATTTCATACCCTTTATGGTAATATATGACACATTATGTATACCTTTACAAACCCACTGACACACTTGACACAAAAATGGTCAAAAAGTCGAAAAATCACCATCTCGAGAACAAATAGCGTGGACTTGCCCTATAGCTAACGGATGAAATTATCTCGGGATCTGCACAATAATATAAAGACTTACAAAACCAAATGAACAATTTCAAGATTATGATAACCTTACAATATAGATATATAGGATTATTGGTTATAATAATTTGTCATGGCAACAAAACTAAACGTGTGATATGAACAGTCCAAAATGAAAACAATGTCTCTTTGTTTTATTATCTTTTTTTTCCACTCACTATTTTAATCATATTATAATATAATGAAAAAGAATACATTATTGGAACGGATTAACTTAAATATATAAACAAATGATAGAGGAACAGTCGGCAAGATATATCACTTTTGACCAGTTATTCAGGGCCTGGGGTGAAGCATGAGATGAGAAGAGAGAAAGAAAGTTTTCAAGAATCAGAATGTGCAATGTACGCGATATAGGACAGTAGAGGATACGTGCATACAGTAGACACGGTACGGGAGCCCACGCTGTGACGTCATAATCTTGACGCCCTTGCGGGGTACCGCTGAAGCCTGAAAATAGGGGCCCTTCTTTGAAAGGTGATAACTCCCGATCTAAAACAGATATTGACAAAGGGTTTAGATATTCTGAATCAGTAAAGACTTTTCGTTACAGTGGTATGAGTTTTGTTGCAATTAAAAGCAGTTTTGACTCTCCAGTTATCTACTTTAATTCTTTATTTCTGCTTTTTCTTCAAACATATGAATTTTAAACCCCCGATTTCTTTCACCTAATTTGACGCTTTTAATCAGCCCAGGTAAGCTGTGCGCATACAAAAACGACTACGCGTACAACATTGTGTACAATGTGCGGTCAGCTGTGCGGTTGAATCTGATTGGCCAGCCAGGATCACGATAGGTTCGCGACTGTTCTATTTAGAGCAAGGGGGTGACACGGCGTTTGGGCTTAGTGGGAGGGACACGTACGGCGATTTATTGAGAACATTTATTTGTTTTCAGCAGACATTGTTTCTTGTCATTTTCTTGTTAAGGAAAATCTCATCGCCACCTGACTACGAAAAATCAGTACAAATGTCGCCTCTTTTCTTCTTTTTCTAATTCAATCTCATCGATACTGCAGTGATGCACGCTAAACACCCCTTGGTTTCCCATGAGCAAGAATGGTACGACCCGTAGCCGGCCTGGCTCGCTATAGCCAAGTTCCCCAAATCAGACGGAGACAATTGGTTTGATCTTTTGATTTTAAAAATGACGGTGGTTTTTTTCATCCAATAAGAATAATTTATATATCAACATTTCCGGAATGAACTGAATAACTTGAATCTTTTTCCGTTGGTGAAAAATAGCCCGCTCCCGGCAAGAAAATTTCAGATAAAGCCAGAAGCATTCAGTCAAAAAAGTTCAATACCACAGAAACTTTGACAAAATTGATGAATTTCAAACAAAAAATGACGGTTCGATAAAAGAGCAAAATATCGTGATTTTATATCACCATAAAAGAAGGATAGTTAAATTTTCTAATACTTTATCCGTTGGTGAACTAGGCCCATCGGTTCAAAAGATATGGTTGAAAAAAGAGGAAAATTGTACCGTTTTGCAGCTTTTGTTTAGCGGCGCGCGGTGTGTTTGTAGGGGTTGACGCTTAAGTGTTAGGGTAAAATCCATATGGGAGACAGCGGGGAATTATATATTTCTCTGATTTGCGCACTATTTGTTGCTGTTGTTTCCTTTTCATAGATTTATGGCACTATCATTCATAATATGAATGTTTACGCCATTTAATTACAGACAATGACAAATATCTTGAAAGTCATTAAAATTACCTCATTGAGCCTATATTCTAATTTCTAAAAAAAGAGGAAAAAAAGTTTAGTGGGGAGATCTTTCTCAGGCTTTTTTTCTTTTTATCTTTAATATAAAGATATCTAGACACCGCGAAAGCACAGCCGCATAATGCCTAACATGCATCAAATTACAGATAGCCCTATAGGGTACATGCAGGTAATATGGGCCAGCAGGTAATATGGGCCACCTGAAGCAAATCATGTCGTGACCGTCGACCGGTGACCGGTGACCGATGTGAGCACCATAATGTTGTTCATATGAACTGTATACGAAAACATATTGTCGTGAGAGCATTTGATGCCGAAATTTCTCTGAGAAAATTGCTGGAAACCAACAAGGTAGGTAAAACTTACGTCATTTTTTTACCCTGATGTAAAATTTGATATTTCACAGAATGTGATGTTGAAAGAGTGTTTGAGGGGATAACCTCAATTGTTTTGTATATTTAGTAAGCTTATAGTTTCATTTTGATCATACTAGCGTGTACAGGTCGATTTGTTTTAGTGAAGGGGTGCAATGTGGCATTGAATGCATGCCTGACACAGCAACATTAGTGCAGGTAATATGGGACATCCAAAATGGCGGAAATGATTCTGGTACTTAGTATTGGGATGAGGCATCAATCTTTTTTCTACGATTTTTTGGGGTATATTCACAGTATATAATAAATATAAATAACTTATTGTAGGCCTATATTGACTTGTATGATAAAAATAATATTAAAATGATATTTAAAAAAGAAATAATATACAAAATACATAACAATGAAGTATATAGTCAAAGGATTTACTGAAGGGTCTTATAATTTCAAATTATATCTTAAAGTTAATGATTGTCAACATTTTAAGCAAATTCCAGACATGGTAGAGTCATTGTAGTTTTTACAACATACATTAAATACATGTGCCCATATTACCTGCACATGCAGGTAATATGGGCACTTTGGTAATGACGTCAACATTTGAATATTGCAGACAGGGGGATTGGTGATAATTGTTTTTCTTCACAATAAAAGTTAGAGCAGTAGTTATTGATTCATATAAACAAAGATTAGACTGTGTGTCATTTCGTAATTTTATGCAAATTAGGCAAATGAGCTTAGGGGGCCCATATTACCTGCATGTACCCTATGGTGTATACATAATACAGAGAAATATAACAAAAACGCCACTGTATCAAAACAAATAGTAAGCCTAATCATGATAATTTCGATTTTGACTGTATTGCGCTATACATGTAGGGGAAGGTGGGACAAGATGATGTAGATCAAATTCCAAAACTGTAAGTAAATATTAGGTTTCATAGGCTGTCTTGTGACTTTCTGGTAAACAATAAATTGATGTTACATTACATGACGAAGCAACGCCATGTTGTTCGAATAAACGCCTTGAAGTTATTAAAAAATAGGCAAAGGAAATGGGGTTCGATCTGGATTCGAACCTTGTAATTGTAATTTGTAATTCTTTGTAATTCTTTGATTAGGAGGTGGCTGATTAATTATGGTTAGGAGTGTATGCATGGGATAACGATTTGCAGCATTTGTAATATAAATTTGAACAACAAAGGGAACTGATCAGAAATATATAATATGAAAAAATGTGCAAATAATACCGGGTTCCATTCGGGATTTGAACCTGAGACCACGTGATTACAAGACAGGTGCTCTACCAGCTGAGCTATGACAAACCCATGTCGACATTTGTCCCTGAAACCATTTAACTTTTCATTGCTTGGTGGTCAGAAGCTATTTAAGCCTTGTATCACGGTGAAGTGATGAAGCTTTTTTTTTTTTTTATATTGAAGCAGCTATTTTAAAAATGTATTAGGTAAACATGGTGCATCACCTGACAGTGATCCCTTTCATGTAATTGTTGATTTCTAGGCCTATCTTTGATATGATCGCAACTTGGTCACATGACAGATCTCAAAAGAGACTCAAGCCATGGTATATTTGTGATAGCATGACCCCCATTCAGTTGATCAAAGTTCATTATCATGAGAGATGTGTAATATAGTACCAATGACGCATCTTATATCTTTTGATATCAGTGATTGCCAAGAAACCTCGATCATAGTTGGCTCTGATTCTATTAAGTAAATTAAATTGAAAAACCTCGTGATTTCATTTGTAAATAATATAAAACTCATTTTTGTATAAACTTATTAAAATAAATAAGCCTATAAATATAAGGTTCTAATGTACAGTGACATGGTGAACTAAGTGGCCGACCAAAGATAAGCTTCATAATTATGTCACACGCTTCTTATTTTGGTTTTCAAAAAAAATATTTTCTGACAAGAATAAATATGCACATGCATCTGTGTTGAGGTTGTGGCAAGTTTCAATTAGGTTAACAAACTTTTATTTCTAACTAAGATCTAAAAATGCACAGGATAGTGTTTCATGCTTTATAAGCTATATTTTAATGCAGATAATTTTGATCCAATTTGTTTATATTTTATGGGAAAGCTTTAGCTTGCTTTAATTCGTTTTTCTTTTACTTTCACAGTATATTGCAACATTGCGAACAAAACACAATGAATGATTTAAAGATGAAGTACTTGAAATTAATATATCATTGTCTGAGACAAATAGTATTGAACAAAAAGAAACAAACACACAAACATACGGAAATTTTCTCAAAATATTTAAATATCATTAACTTATTGAAGTCAATCGAGGTGAAATATGAACTTGCTCTAAATAATTTCAGTATGAGCCTGAATTCATGACTATATCATTTTGGTTACAGTAGCCCTTATTCGTCATGCAGGTGTCACATTAGCCGTGTTGGCGCACCGTTCGCCACCGTTCTGGCCAAATTTGTGCACACGGGTCAAACGGTGAGGCACACGGTGAAGCTGTTGAAGCCCGTCCAACACGTTCATAGGAGCTCGCTGGGCACCCGTTCCCGAAAGGATTTTTAAAGAACGGCCGAACTCCTGCCGGGTTTTTTCCGGGTGATGACCGGGTATTTCAGAACGGTCTTAAACCGGACCAGTCGTTAAAAGGGCGGTAAAAGGACTGAATGAG
>CALNVZ010000387.1:1259-14157 GCA_940671915.1 Paracentrotus lividus | reverse complement strand
CCGAAAAATCCGGTAAAATGACAATTTCCTCATTGACTGTGTATTGTCACATAAAGTAATTCAATACAGTTCCTGCTGTATGTGAAGCGACGTTACATAAATTCAGATAATTCAAAAATTACTTGAGATAGGGGCCTGAAACTTTGTCAGCGTATTTATTATAAAATAGCTCACCTACATGCAAGTTTTTATAAACTTTGGCTATACCATGGCCAAGATCTTGAGAAGGGGGCGACCCCCTCCCCGGCCCAGGTTGACCAAAATATTTGGGTCCTTTTACGGTTAAGAATTTTTTTTATTAAATGAAGAAACCCCCCTATAACTATATATTTTCTGAAAGGAAATTTCAAGAGCAATTCAAATATGGTGAGCGATTACGACCTGGATCAAAGAGAGAGAAATATTGGGGGTGTAGTAAAGAAAATTAGGGCCCACAAAAATTCAAAATTTTGTTGTATGTAAAATTTATGTAGTTAATTAACTGGCCCCGTGGAAGACCGAGCAGCAACATTATTAGTTGCAGTGCTGAAATGGGCTACCAGTCGTATTTAATCTAGATATAGTGTTTATATTTCATATGTAATATGTATATGATTTTAATTTATACGGAAAATAAAACCAAAACCAAACCAATATGTTACTACTTTCACAATAAATTGTAGTGGATGGCATTTTTGAAATCTACAGAACATTTCCTTTTCAGAAAATTGTATCTTCTGTAGGGTTAGACTAATCTTTCAAAAGTTACGACACTTTGATCCTGATAGGTGCATGATTTTAGATTTAGGTGGTTGTAACACAAAAGGGGCGAGTTCAAAACTCATGGCCATATATCTTTAAAACCCCAATAATGCACAAATAAAACCAATTTTTTAACTAAAAAATTTTCGGCTCGCGCTCGCGCTCGCAGATAACAAATTCGAGTAAGTATATAATGCACAATTAACTCATTTTTTTACCTCAAATTTTCATCTCACGCTTCTCGCTCGCGGATACTAAATAGGGTTTATAATGCACGATTATCCTCAATTTTTGCTTAAAATTTGCGCTGCAACGTCGGATGTAATTTAGATGGGGCAATAATCGTATTCATGTGGAAACTAAACTCATATTCAAACCACTAAATTTTTGTATTCCGATTTATTTTATTTATTTATTTGTTTTATTTATTTTTTACTAGTAGGCCTATTATTATTATTTTGTTTTCATAGGAGTAAAATTAAAATGTCTAAATTCCTCGTTTTAGGTCAGTATAGGTCTATATATCGGGAATGTTTAAAAACTCGCCGCTTCGCGCTCGCCAGATTTTTTTTCAAAGTTGCCCCCCCCCCCCTCTGGAAAAATCCTGGATCCGCGCCTGAATAGCTAACTGTTATCAATGTTATCATCTAACTAAGGTAATCCTCCTGGCAAGACGCTAATCTTATCTAATATGTACAAAGTGTAACAACCATATTTATTAAAATGAAATAGAAAATATTGCATAATTAACGCCCATAAATCGAGTGGACCTCTGTGAACCAAGTTTATTTGTTATGGCAGTTCGCTAGACTCGTTATCCTAAAACAGTAAAAGTTATATTACTAATACTAATCTTCAAATATCACTTTCAAAACACAGTAGCGATACATATGGGGTATTAATTAAGGGCTAATAGCCAAACAATACGTTATATAGACTAGCTCATATTGAGTCCTTGATAAATAATATCTGGTAGATTACAGAGATACGAAGGGATAGGTTGGTATTTGCAAATCATCGTACCGGAGAGCAATGGAATATATCACATTCTTATTTAACTGTTAGCCTCATATCTCAGAAGTTGGTTATAACGTTTAATCATTGGTTATCTAACACAACACAAAAAGAAAGTCTCCCCTAATTCATATATCAATCATTTTTTTAACTAGGAGGATTTGAAAAATCGAATGTCCATGTAGGGAATTTAATTAGCTACCAGGAGAGCGAATTTTAGGAAAATCATCCGAGTCATGCTTCAGTGAGTAATGGTTGAATGCAAAAATGCCATTTTTTGAAGTTCACCAGCCTAAAATCACAACTTTGATTCAATGATATTAGACCCATTTTCAGATTTTAAACATTTTACACACAGTCAAGAAGTGTATGCAACGTGCTTGCCCACACACGGAAAGGAAATTTGCGTCAAAATTCACGGTTGAGTGAGCATGCACCAAAAATTGCCAAAACTGCGATTTTTACTTCTTTGTTATGGTAAATTTGATCAAATATGTAGGAATTCCTGTTTTGGAAGTTTATTCAACCAATATCACTTCCTTCACGGTTGAATGAACCCATCGAACACCCCCCCCCCCCAAAAAAAAAGAGGCCATTTTAGAATTACGAAGAGGTATTTCAGTGATTCTATGCACTGAAAATATTCTAAATGACATTTTTGTTGTGTTTATATTGTTTAGGCACGTGTCAATGATATGGAGGGCCATCCACGCCATATCATATCATTCACTCACTCACTCGAGTGAGTGAGTGACTGGTACACATTAAACGATCATTCACTCTAGTGACCAATCAGAGAGCTGGAACCTAACCTTCGACCCCCTCGCTGGAGTGTTTGTACGATCACTCAAGTTGTTGTACGTTCACTCGAGTGAATGTACAACCACTCATCAGTGGACGACTAAAGTGGCTGGTTCTAAAACATCGTGCCGGGTGAGCCAAAATCGTCCATTCGGGGTCGCCGCATTGAAACCTGTGTAATATAGGAAGACCGGTTTAACGCGGACACATTCTCCTTTTCTTGTCGAAATTATTCTCAACATTCCAATAACATCGACAGGTTTCACACTTGCCATGGTTACGATAGTCTCCCCATTCAGACTCGGTTGCACAACGCGGATCTGGTATTATATAATATCAATTAAATTGGAGTTGAAAGGATATTATATTTTAATAATAGCATTCAGAAGACTTTTAAAAAAAATACGAAAGACGTGAGATTGTTCAGTATTAAACACCTGATAATTAGATTGAGTACATTTACCTTCATTGATTCCTGTTCTATTAATTTCTTTCTCAGTTCGTTTTTGTATATTATGTATCATGACATATAAATTAACCTTCTGATGGAACTAAGTATAGAAGAAGAAAAAAAATAATTGGTGAATTGGTGAATAAATTAAATTTAATATGTTTTGGGGTAGGCCTAAAAATAAAGACATATTTGTTAAAGTCTTTCGCCTATTAGCACGTGACTGATAACAAAGAACATCCACTCTAACATGCCATGTGATCGGTCTAACAAACAATCGCGTGATTCTATTAACAGTCATCCACTCGCTTCCGGGTCATGTGATTGCTTGCCATGCATTCACTCACTCTGCTGTTAACACAACCTGTATGAAGTGGTCGTCTCTAATCGCATCCACCCCACCCCACCTCTCTTTTACAATTGGTAGTTTTTTTTCTCCAAACGCCCTCTTACTGCGGTATATATACAATTTTTATATTGTACTCTTCTTTATCTTATTTACTTTTTCTCCCCTCTCTCTCCTGCATGTTATACACCAGAATATTACCGAATGAAATTTAATATTGTCTGTGGAACAGGGATAGCTCACTTAATTGGTCAATGGCCGAATGAATTCAATAAAAAAATGTTTTTATACCACAGTAGGATTGCGTTAGGAAAAAAACAAACTACCAATTGTAAAAGAAAGGTGGGGGTGGGTGGATGCGATTAGAAACGTCCACTTTATACAGGTTGTGTTAACAGTAGAGTGAGTGAGGGCATGGCAAGCAATCACGTGACCCGGAAGCGAGTGGATGACTGTTAATAGTATCACGCGATTGCATAGTGATTGAACGTTTGTTAGAGCGATCACGTGGCATTTTAGAGTGGATGTTTTTTTTTTTATTAAGCAATCACGTACAAATGGCATAAGACTTTAATAACAAATTAATGGCTGAATAAAGGTCCTATTCCTCTTATCTCTTTATTTACCCCATAACATATTAAATTTAATTCATTCACCAATTCACCAATTATTTTTCTTCTTCTACTTAGTTCCGTCAGAAGGTTAATTTATATGTCATGATACATAATATACAAAACAAATTGAGAAAGAAATTAATAGAACAGGAATCAATGAAGGTAAATTTTCTCAATCTAATTATCAGGTGTTTAATACTTAACAATCTCACGTCTTTAGTATTTTTTAAAGTCTTCTGAATGCTACTATGAAAACATAAAATCCTTTCAACTCCAATTTAATGGTTATTATATAATACCAGACCCGCGTTGTGTAACCAAGTCTGAACGGGGAGACTATCGTAACAATGGCAAGTGTGAAACCTGTCGATGTTATTGGAATGTTGAGAATAATTTCGACAAGAAAAGGAGAATGTGTCCGCGTTAAACCGGTCTTCCTATATTACACAGGTTTCAATGCGGCTACCCCGAGTGGACGATTTTGGCTGACCCCGCACGATGTAATAAAAGCAACCACTTCAGTCGTCCACTGATGAGTGGTTGTACCTTCACTCGAGTGAACGTACAACCACTCGAGTGATCGTACAACCACTCCAGCGAGGGGTTCGAAGGAGAGGTTCCAGCTCTCTGATTGGTCGAAACTGTACAATCACTCACTCACTAAAGTGAGTGATTGTTGAATGTGTACCAGTCACTCACTCACTCGAGTGAGTGAGTGAATGATATGATTTGGCGTGGATGGCCCTCCATACAATGATACTATGGCATTTATTTACAAATTCATGCTTCAATGAGCACGTGAGACTAAAAAACCTATTTTGTCATGTATGGACTAAAATTTGAATTTTTACTTTGATTAAACAGCACGATTGTTTTGGGGGAGTACCTCGGAATTTATTTTCACAAAAATCCCGATGTTTCACGCCTCACTGGGCACAAGATACAGGAAAATCATGCAAATGAGAAGAAAGTTTAGGGCTCTGTCACGGGTCAGTGACTTTCCAGATATGCAATTTGAATCCAGATCATGTTAGTTTGCGACCATCTTAAGCCGTGTGTCAAGTTTCATGTAATAACTCATGGTAGAATGAACAATAATCATCAATGAATTTAGACCGAATTTCACAATTGTCAGATAATGATTGCCTCCCCCATTGACTTTGTATACAGAGGCTTAGCAAAAAGTGAAAGGTTCTAAACATAACCCAAAAAATGTTATTGAGATGATTTTTAGTGCCTAAAATTTCTGCAATGCCTGATCAATATCAAAAAATTACCTATTTTTGTTTATTTTATGTGTTCATTCAACCGTGAATTGTTAGCAAAAGTTGAAACACACTACCAAAAGAGGGATTCAATCATATCTGATCGAATATACCACGTAAAATTCACAAAACTGCAGTTTTTGCAATTTTAACCCAGTGCTCACTCAACCGTGAAATTTTAACATTTACTCATTTTGTATGTTAAGGCACACATTGGGCATCTTTTTTGACAAGCATGATGTTAAAATTTTTAAATATCGTACTGAAATCATTAATCAAAGTTGTGATAATCGCCTTGTGAACTTCAAAAAATGACATTTTTGCATCAACCATTACTCACTGAAGCATGACATGATAATTCTTCTTAAAAATCGGTCACCTCGTAGCTAATAAAATTACCTACACGGACATATAATTAGATTTTTTAATTTCCGCCTCGTTAAAAAATTATTGATATCTGAAATAGGGGGAACTTACTTTTTGTATTGTTATGATATTTAGTCATGCTGATACAACTTTACTTCTAATAGTCATATCAGCTGATCATCGCTTAGTCACGAAAGCAGTCAACAAAATTAAACATGTTAAAGGTCGAGTACCTACTTTTGGTATATTTGTTACCCTCCACTATTTGCTTAGTCCATGTGACACTCTGAATTTGATAAACTTATCTATATTAACCACTCAAATTCATATCGTAATAATTTGTATGATAAAGGTGAACAGCGTAGAATTGTCAACAGAACATTGTTTTAGTTAGGACAAACATTTGCTGTACCTTATAATTATTTCCATTCCAATGCTTGTAGATTTATATTAAATATATATGGATTCAAGGATCTACTCTTCTTCCAAGACAGCTTGATCCTGATCAACCGATATCACCTTTTGTTCCTTGCAAATGTAACTTGCTACCTTCTCCGCTCCTTGAATTGACATCATCGATCACTTCATCCATGGAGTTTGTCTTTTTACTCCATGGTTCATCATAATGTGTAGTACCCAACTTAACTGGATGAGCCTGCGCCTTTGAATGTGTTCAACAATATGACGCACTATTAATCCTTTGTATCCTCACCGTCATCATATTCATTATCGCAATCACCATAGCTTCAATTAAAATGATATCACCCGATGTATGCAAACTATCTAATAAGAAATATGATCTACTTCAAATTTTGGATGTCGAAATTAACAGAACAGGAGGAAGACAAGAAACATTTTAAAAAGAAGTAACTTCATTTCATTAATTTTGTAGTTTGTTTTGTTGTGTTCTTCTTCTTCTTCTTTCAAGTATGGATAACAAGAATCAACAGCTCCATGATGCCGTGAAGCGAGATGATTTTGAAAGTTGCAAAAGTCTGTTAAAACGAGGTTGCAATATCAATCAGACAGACGAAGTTGGGAATACTGCTTTACATACTGCAGTTGAAAGAGGCAGCGAGTCCGTGGTTGAGTTCCTCATTGAACACGGAGCCGATGTAGAGCAAAAGACTACAAAGGGAATGACAGCGTTACATATTGCTGCTTCTCGAGGTCTTCTTAAAATAACCCAAATGCTACTTAGTCGTAGAGGCAAAATGGATACAGAAGACAGCAATGGCTATAACACATTGTTAAGCGCTGTACGATATGGTCATCAGGATGTCATCAAATATATGATCAGTCATGGAGTTAACGTCAATATGGTTAATAGTAAAGGCTGGACTGCTTTGAACATTGCTGCATGGTATGGTAAAATGGAAGTACTCAAATATCTAGTCAGTCAAGGATCAGAGGTAAATGCCGCTGATGGAAATGTTGTACCAGCATTGGGGTATGGTGCATCATGTGGTCATCTTGATGTAACAAAATATCTGATCGGTGCAGGAGCTCAGATTAATAAATCAAGTAATGATGGTCGGACTCCATTATACCAAGCTGCATACAATGGTCATCTTGACGTCACTAAATATCTGATCAGTCAAGGAGCTGAGGTGAACAAGGGTGACAATGAGGGTCGGACTCCATTACGCTGTGCTGCATACAATGGTCATCTTGACGTCACTAAATATCTAATCAGTCAAGGAGCTGAGGTGAATAAGGAAGAGGATGGTGGTTGGATTCCATTACATCTTGCTGCACAGAATTGTCATCTTGACGTCACAAAATATCTGATCATTCAAGAAGCTCAGGTTAATAAATCAAGTAATGATGGTCGGACTCCATTATACCAGGCTGCAAGGAATGGTCATCTTGACGTCACTAAATATCTGATCAGTCAAGGAGCTGAGGTGAATAAGGGTAATAATAAGGGTCGGACTCCATTACGCAGTGCTGCATACGATGGCCATCTTGACGTCGTCAAATATATGATCAGTCAAGGAGCTGAGGTGAATAAGGTAAGGAAGAGGATGGTGGTTGGATTCAGTTAACGTCAACTCGGCTGCATGCAGAATGGTC
Source organism: Paracentrotus lividus (assembly GCA_940671915.1). Lineage (NCBI taxonomy): Eukaryota > Metazoa > Echinodermata > Echinoidea > Camarodonta > Echinidae > Paracentrotus > Paracentrotus lividus. The sequence goes on along the minus strand of CALNVZ010000387.1, from coordinate 6,483 downwards.
TCCTCTTGACTGCTCACAAATATGCTTGTCAGTCAGTAGTTCAGCGTTATAAAAAAGTATGTGACGGTCCAGAGGGTCTGCATTACATCATGGCTGGCAAGGAACATGGTCATCTTGACCGTAACTAAATATCTTGATCAGCCAAGAGCTGAGGTGAACAAGGGGTGAGCAATGAGGGTCGGATTCGCCAATGTATTCGCAGCTGTGCTGCATACATGGCGATCTTGACGTCGACTAACATAATCTGATCAGTCAAGGAGCTGAGGTGAATAGGGAAGATAGGGATGGTGGTTGGCATTTCCATTACATCTCGCTGGCAAACAGAACTGGTCGATCTTGCACGTCACCAAATATCATCGATCATCAGAGAAGCTCAGGTTAATAAATCAAGTAATGAGGTACGGACTCAATTATAACAAGCTGTAGAAGGAATTGGTCATCTTGACGTCAGCTAAATATCTCATCAGTCAGAGAGCTGAGGTTGAAATAAGAGTAATGACGGTCGGACTGCATTATCCTAATGCTGCGAAGATGGTATTCTTGACGTCTCAGAATATCTCATCAAGTCATGGAGCTGAGTGGATGGTGACAGTGAGGGTCGGACTCCATTACGCAGTGCTATAGCATGGTCACTGAGCGTCACTAATATCTTCAGTCAAGAGCTGAGTAATAAGGAAGAGGATGGTGTTGGATTCCTTACATATGCTGCAGCAGAATGGTCATCTTGACGTCACAAAATATCTTGTCGTCAAGTAGTTCAGTTTTAATAAACAAGTAATGACGGCGTCAGACTGGCATTAACACTGGCTTGAATGAATGGTCTACTTGACGTAATAAATATCTTATAAGCAAGGAGCTGAGGTGAAGCATTAGAGGTGAAAGGTACAATAGGACGGATGCGCAGTGGTACTGGGCCGGGTATTGTCGTATGGACGTTGCGTCTGTGGATACGATGGCCATCTTGACGTCGTCAAATATAATGCTCAGTCAAGGGAGCTGAGGTGAATAAGGAAGAGGATGGTGGTTGGATTCCATTACATCATCGCTGCACAGAATGGTCATCTTGACGTCAACATAAATATTGTAGTCAGTAGTTCAGGTTAATAAACAAGTAATGAGGTCGACTGCATTACAACATGGCTGCAAGGAATGGTCATCTTGACGTACTAAATATCTATACAGCCATAAGGAGCTGAGGTGAAGCAAGGGTGACAATGCATAGTGGCGGACTCATACGTGTGCTGCATACGATGGCCATCTTGCGTCGTCAATATATGCATCAGTCAAGGAGCTGAGGTGAATAGGAAGAGAGGGTGGTTGATCCATTAATCATTTGCGCAGCAGATGGTCATACTTGACCGTCACCAAATATCTATCAGTCAGAGAGCTTATGGTATAATAAATAGTATGACGGTCGGCTGCATTTACATCATGTCTGCGCAATGAATGTCATCTTGACGCACACAATATCTCATCAGTCAGTAAGAGTCAGGTTAAGGAAATCAGTAGACGGTCGATGCTTATACACTGGCTGGAAAGTAATCGGTCATGCTTGAGTCATAAATATATCGCTTTCAGGTCAAGGAGCTGGGGTGAACAAGGGTGACAATGAGGGTGCGGACTCATTACGCAGTGCTCGCATACGATTGGGGATGCTTGACGGAGTTCGGTCAATATGATCAGATCAGTCAAGGTAGCTGAGGTGAATAAGGAAGAGGATGGTGGTCTGGTATTCATTACATCATCGCTGCGCAAGCAGTTAATGGTCATCTTGACGTACCAATTATCTCATTCATGTGCAGAGAGTTAGGTTATATAATCAAGTATATGAACGGGTCAGGACTGCATTAGACATGTCTGCAAGGAGATGGTCATCTTGACGTACCAATATCTTCAGTCAGCAAAGCTAGGTTAGAAACAAGGGTGAAATGACGGGTCGGACTCATTACGTGGCCTGCTGCATCGACTGGTCATCTTGAAGTCACTCAAATATCTCATCAGTCAAGGAGCTGAGGTGATAAAGGTAAAAGAGGAGGGTCGGACTCCATTAGGATGCATGCTGCATACAGTGGTCATCTTTGACGTCACTAAATATCTAATCAGTCAAGGAGCTGAAAGGTGAAAAGGAATGCAGGATGGTGGTTGAGATTCCATTACATTTGCTGCACAGAAATGGTCATCTTGACGTCACAAAATAGTCTGAGATGCTATTCAAGAAGTCAGATATAAATCACGTATGAGGTCGACTCATTCAGGCTGCAAGAATGTCATCTTGACGTACAAAATATCGTTCAAGGCAAGAGCTGAGGTGAAAAGGGTGACAATGAGGGTTCGGACTCCATTACGCGTGGCTGCATACGATGGCCATTCTGACGTGTTCAATATAGTTATCAGTCAAGGAGCTGAGGTGAATTAAGGAAGAGGATGGTGGTTGGATTCCATTACAATCATGCTGCACAGAATGGTCATCTTGACGTCACAAAATATCTCGTCAGTCAAAGTAGTCAGGTTAATAAATCAAGTAATGACGGTCAGACTGCATTACACATGGCTGGCAAGAATGGTGATCTGTTGACTTAACTAATTCTTTATAAGCCAGGAGCTGATGGTGAACAAGGGTGACAAGGAGTGCGTCCGGGACTCGCAATTAGCAGTGCTGCATACGATGGCCATTATAGGCCTTGACGCAGTCGTCAACTATATGATCTAGTCAATGGAGCTGATGGTGATCGCAGGGGCTGAACGAGGTGGAAATATGGTGTAAGGTTGAGGAAAGGGGGATGTCATGACGGAGAGGACAGACACGGGGTGGGAGTTCTAAAGGTTCAGTTTCAAGTTGCTGGGGCGTGAACGGGCGAGTCTGGACTATCTGATAAGATCGTCGTGAGCTGCACATCATGGCTAAGGTAGTAGACGATCACGCAGGGTACTGGTGTGCGGCCTGCGACGGTGGGAAATGCTTCACGCGCGTGTGTTCAGTGGGATTCATTACATCATGCTGCAGCAGAATGGTCATCTTGACGTCGCCAATATCTCATCATGTCTGAGAGAGCTCAGTGTTAATTAAGATCTCAACGTAAGTAGACGGTCGGCGCTGCATTAGAAAAAAAAAACACATGTCTGCAATGAATGGTGACTTTACCGACTAGGCTAGCGGACGATAGTATAGCAGTAGGTTCGTCCCGATTGTCGGGGACGCTCAAGCTGCACAATATCTCATCACGTCAGAAGAGGCTCAGGTAAGAAATCAATGTAAATGAGGTCGGACTGCATATATCCGCTGCAAGAAATGGTCATTCTTGGACGCGTCATCAAATATATGATCAGTTCAAGGAGCTGAGGTGACAAGGGATTGGGACAATGCAGGGTCGGACTCCACTTTACGCGAGCAAGTGCATTTAAACCTTAGTTCGCTTGCAGAGGCGGCGGGAATTGAATTCCGGGGATTAAAAGCGACGGTTTTGGTCGAACAAGAGACGGAGAGCCTAATTATTGAGAGGAGGCTGCTGGAGTGCAGATGTGCGTCGAGGGGCGATGGTACTGAAGAAGGACGGTGTCGTCAAACCTGCGCTAATGAGCGATTGACTGACAGATGTGATGTGAGGAAAGGTGAGGTGCTACGAGGTGACTGGAAGGACAGAGTTCTTTCTACAGCGCCAATGATCCGCAGCGGAGAGCCAGTCGTAGATTTACCGTGACGCAGTAAGGCTAATCTGAACTTAGGCCTGACAGCGGCTGTCAGCGGATCCCAGCGTCTTAGTAGAGCGCTTATGATGCTAGTCAGTTAGACGTGGACGACCCAGGCTCAGCCATGTGCACTGATCGGAGGGTGTGTCCTGATGAATCCGATTACCCAAGCCTTGAAACAGCGCGATGGTCATAAATAGTCTTAAGAGCGTATGCAACGATGAGGCACTCTATCGAAGGGTTCTAGGTGTCTGGCTAGGGGGGGCGTACTGAGGTGAATTAAGGGGAAGAGGATGGATTGGATAGTGATTCCATTACATCATAGCTGGCACGAATGGGTCATTCCCCTTGAACGTCACAAATATTCATAAGTCGAGAGTCAGGTTATAAATCAAGTGATAGACGGCGGACTGTCATTACACATGTCTGCCAAATGGTCACTCTTGAGAGGTCAAAAACCGGGGGTAATATATCTCATCAGAGAGGGTGGGCAGGAAGCGCCAAGGCTTAAGCAAACTGCATAGTAATTCACGGATAGTTAGACGCGGACTCTGGTGCACATACTAGTACGCCGGCAAAAGCGGTTCGTCCAGGGCGCCCGAAGTAATCGTGAGATGTGTAGGAGTGGAGACTGAGGTCTGGGTTCTGTCATCTTGTAATTTGCGAGAGCGAATGCTACACGTTAGATAGTGTCCAGTGTCGTGTCGTCATATATCGATGGAATCACTGCAACCGTGGATGCTATCGGCGAGCTTGATCTTTAATGAGAGTCAGTGGCCTTCTGCAGCTGACGAAGGTGGGGGGCAGACTGATTAGTGCATACATAATGGTCGAAAAGCCATAGATCTGTTACACGGGGGATAGTTTGCTAGTTGGATCCGCGTTATCGGGACAGTACACGATGGAACGTGCAGAGGCAACACCGTCGACCAGGCACGGAGTTCAGCTCGTCGGGCTAGTCACTGAAGAACTCGTGGCTGGGCGTGCGCTATTGTCACTATTTAGCTTGGTTGGATAGGCGAAGAATGATCTGGAAAGTTTGGGAGAGCAAGGCCAGCATTCGTCGGGAGGATAAGGTTGAAGGTTTGCAAGGGCAGGGCGGGTAGGTTTGCGGACTTCCCAGTACGAAGGTTTCTTTGTGTTCACTACCGGCCAGGAGTTCAGCAAACGAGGCCAACCGCTGAGCGGGCTACGTTTGGTGGTTGCAGAGCACCGAAATGGAGGGGTCGGATCCAGGGCGACTTCCATTCGCAGTGGCTGGCAGTACGTGGTCATCTTGACGTCATAAATCATTCATTCAGTGAGCTGAGGTGAATAAGGAAGGAGGATCGGTGCATTGGATGGCGATTACATTTGCTAGGCACCAGGAATGGTCATTCTTGCGTCACAAATATGTTGCTCAGTCAGTAGTTCAGGTTAAAAACAAGTATGGATTCTGACGGTCGAGAACTGCATCTACACATGGCTGCATGAAGATGGTCATCCTTGACGTAATTAAATAATCACTTGTTATAAGCCGGAGCTGAGGTGAATAAAG
>CALNVZ010000384.1:285-10593 GCA_940671915.1 Paracentrotus lividus | reverse complement strand
AACACAATGTAATAACTCATTGGGAAAAAATGATGCGAGCGCGTAGCGCGAGCCAAAATTTTGCTATGTATATACAGACCAGGAGGAATTAAAAATTTTACAGACCATTTTTCAAATACTAAGTTGTTGCCCCTTAGTTTCAGGTAAATTCGGCACACCTCCTTAAGTTCAAAATAAAGTTGGAGCCCCTAAGTTTAAGATAAATTTGGCATCCCTAAGTCTCAGGTCAATTTGACGCCCCTACGTTTAAGCTCAATTTGGCGCCCCTAAGATTTAGGTCAATTTGAAATGCAAAAATGAATGTAACGTGAAATCAAATAAATTGAAATGTTTTGATGGTTAGAATCCCATAATGTAAATTTTGGTAAGAGGAAAAACACAGGCGAGGGCGAAGCAAGAACGGAAGTTTTGATGTATTCAAATGATTAGAAAACAGGACATTTCATGCGATCCTCAGGAACACAATGTAATAATTCATTGGGGGGAAATGATGGGAGCGCGAAGCGCGAGCGAAAATTTTGCTATGTATATACAGACCCGGATGCAAGAATTTTGAAATTTTGCTCTATCTACATAGAGACCATATTTTAAAACCCTATTTGTTGCCCCCTTAGTTTCAGGTAAATTCGGCGACCCTTAGTTTCAGATCATTTGGGCGCCCTATAGGCCTAAGTAAGCTCAATTTGGCGCCCCTAATTTTAAAATCGATTTGACGCCCCCTTAACTTCAATTCAGTGCCCCCATAAGTTTCAGGTCATCTTGGCGCCCGTACGTGTAAGCTCAATTTGGCGCCGCTAATATGTTGAACATAAATTTGAAATGCAAAAAACAAAATAATAATAATATAAAATTAAAATTAAAAAAAAAAAAAAAAATTAAAAATGTAACGTGAAAACAAATAAATTTAAATGTTTTGACGGTTAGAATCCCATAATGTAAATTCTGGTAAAAGAGGAAAAACATAGGAGTGTGCGAATAGGAAACGGAAATTTTGATGCATTCGAATGATTAGAAGACAGGATATTTTACGCGTTCCTCGACACAATGTAATAAATCAATGGGAAAAGATGAAGCGAGCGCGAAGCGCGAGCGAAAATTTTGTTATGTATATACAAACCATGAGGCATGGAATTTTAAAATTTTGCTATTTTATAGATAGAGACCATTTTAAAGACCCCTTCTGTTTTTTTTCTTTTGTTGCGTGTTTTGGGGGGCCCTTAGTTTCACGTAAATTCGGCACCCCTCCCTAAGTTTAGGATATAGTTGGAGCCACTAAGTTTAAGATAAATTTGGCACCCCTAAGTCTCAGGTCAATTCGGCGCCCGTACATTTGAGCTCAATCTGGCGTCCTTTAATTTAGGATCGATTTGGCACCCCCTTAACTTCAGGTTAAATCAGCGCCCCTAAGTCTCAGGTCAATTCAGCGCCCCTTAAGTTTCAGATCATTTTTGCACCCCTACATTTGATATAAATTTGGCGCCTTTACGTTTAAGATCATTTTGGCGCCCCTCTAGGTTTAAGTTCGATTTGGCGCCCCCTAAATTTAAGGTCGATTTTGTGCCCCTAAGTTTAAGGTCGTGATTTGGCGCCCTAAGTTTAAGGTCAATTTGGAGCCCGCTTAGTTTACTGTTAATTGGGCCCCCTAATTTAAAGGTCGATTGGCGCCCCTAAAGTTTAAGTCGATTGGCGCCCCAAGTTTAAAAGTCAATTTTGGCACCCCTAGTTTAAGGTCAATTTGCACCCCTGTAGTTTTAGCTGTTATCTTGGCGCCCCTAAATTTTAAAGGTCGATTGGCCGCCCCTAAGTTAAGGTCGAAATTTGCGCCCCTAAGTTGGTCAATTGGCACCCCTTATTTATTGGTCGATTGCCGCGCCCCGGGTAAATTACCATGACGAACGCAGTCCGTTTGAAGAACAGTATACCCCGTTCTTGAAAACTCTATTAGTTTCTCTTTTCCAAGGTGACCAGGGATGTGAGAGGAGACTCTGGTGTGACAAAACACCTCAGATGCAGATATTCTATCTAAAAAACATCTGTTCCTTGACCTCGGTCTCAAACAGTGGTTCACGACCGAAGGTCACAGCTGGGGGCCATCATTTTACATAAACGATCAGAGGTGTCTGTATCTGATACAATTTTATTGAGTTTTTTATCTTGTACTTTCCTATTCCGAGGTCGATTTTCTCGTTTGAAATGGAAAACGAATTAACATTTGATTTCTATATATAATAGCCTATGAAAAACTTGATAAGTATATCAAATAACAGTCATTTTATTTTGAAGGGCTACTCATAGGAAAGCTAACTATTACGTAACATCCCAGTTTGTTGTTATCTTTTACCCCTGGCTCAAACGCTCAAGGCTGGCCTGTGGAGTTGCAAAGTTGTATAACAAGGGATTATCTGCCATGGCAGCCGATAGTGCTTTGAAATAGTTTCAAAACGAGGATATTTATAAGGTGGGTCTCGACATCCCTGAGCTCACGCTCTCGCAACTGGGTGGTAAGGCTTGCCAAACGAGGATTGACGTAATGACGGTTCGATTGCGCCCCAAGAGTTTAAAGGGTTTGAATATTTTTTAGGAAACAGTTTTCAAATTGGCAAACAGATGATGTTCGCCCCCTATCTTTCTTTTTTAACTTTTATTTGTTTGAAGATACCAATTATCGAGATTTCTGCCAGCAAGGACATAAAAACACGGATAATCCTTGTGGAGATGTTCAAGGTCACAAGTGCTTTTATACTTCTTCAGTAGAGGGACAGATTTTCTGTATACGCAATATATGAAAAAAATGAGATAAATAGGATTTCATATATATAAAATACACAGAAGTAGGGGGACTGTGACATCATTCAGTTTGCTCATGTTGAATATTCAAATATTCAAATGAGACAATAAGACAGATTGCCAGACTGTTACAAAAAATCAAAACCTAAAAAAATCATAACTTGGTATTTTTCATCCGATTTTGATGAAATTTCTGTGTTGTGCTTGAATCGAAATTTACTTAATTTAAAGAACTTTTTCATTCAGCCCGGACTCCTCCTTTAATGCCGAAGTCTTTTCAAATTTTTTTTTTTTTTTTTTTTTTTTTTATAAAAAAAAATAATTCTATCCCACTTTAGGAGGATTATCATTAAATTCTAAAAAAAAAAAAATCTCTTGATGTGTTGAAAAACTTTGAATATAACAAACTAAAAACAATTAATTTTTGTGCTAGAACATAAAAAATATGCTTATCTCATCAAACGATGCGAGCGCATAGCGCGAGCCGATTTTTTTCATATATCAACCTTAAAACAGTGCATTTTAAGCGTTTTTTTCCAGTTATGTTTACAAAGAAGATATCTATCTCATTAAACAATGCGGAGCGCGAAGGCGCGAGTGAAAATTTTTAAGATTGCAAACTGAAAAGTGTGCATTCTAAGCGCTTTTGTGCTCAGTATAAGGAAATAATATATTTATCTCATTAAATAATGCGAGCGTGAAAGCGCGAGCTGAAATTTTTTGATAGAGCAACCTGAAAGTAGTGGCACTTTAGAGCGTTTTTTTTTTTCAGCATAAAAAGATATTTATCTCATTTAATAATGCGAGCGCGAAGCGCGAGCTTAAATTATTTTTAATATATCAACCTGAAAACAACGCATTTTAAAGCGTTTTTCGCTATGTTTAAAAAGAAGATATCTATCTCATTAAACATTAAACAATGCGAGCGCGAAGCGCGAGCTGAAAATGTTGAATATATCAACCTAAAAACAGTGCATTTTAATTTTTTTTCGCTATATGTTACAAAGAAGATATTATCGCATGAACAATGCCGAGCGCGAAGCGCGAGCTGAAAAATTTTGAATATATTCTGAAAATTTTTGAATATATCATATATTTAAGTTTTTTTCGCTATGTTACAACAAAGAAGATATTTATCTCTTTAAACAATACGAGCGCGAAGCGCGAGCTGAAAATTTTGAAATATATCAACCGAAAAACAGTGCATTTTAATCTTTTTTCGCTATGTTACAAAAGAAATTATTATCTCATAAAACAATGTGAGCGCGAAAGCGCGAGCTAAAACTTGAATATATCGACCTGAAAAACTGAATTTTAAGCTTTTTTTTTCGCTAATGTGTACAAAAAAGATTATTTACTCATTAAACAATGCGAGTGTGAAAGCGCGAGCTGAAAATTGAAGATATATCAACCTGAAATTAAGTGTGCATGACCCCCTTGTCATAATGAAAAAAGGTCAAAAAGAAAGTGCGATCCGATCCGGAGAGCGAGCAGCATGAGCTAAAAATTTTGTCAAGAGAATTTGAAATATGAGCATTTCAACAAAAATAATATGAGCAGAAGGGGGGGGGGGCTCAACATATCGAAGCCTCTCTCAAACACCGGGGGGGGTGGGGGGCGGGGGGCTCAATGGCTGAGCTCCAATCTGCGCCCCCCCCCCCCAAGCCCCCCCCCCCCCCCTGGTTCCGAAGCCCATGAAACCCAGAAAAAATATCAAACTGATAATAATTATTTTCTTCCTGCTGAATTGACAATGAAATTGACAATAATGAAAACAAAAAAAGAAAAAAGAACTAGCTCCGTTATTGGTCACATTTCTATTGGCACCTGTTGGACAGGTTACATTAAACTCTTCTTATTGGTCAAACCCTCTAAACTTTTCATGACGTCATGATTTATTACACCTCCCTCTAGCTCTCTCTCTCAAATTCTTCTCTCCTCTTCTCCTCTCTCTCTCTCTCTCTCAGTCTCACTTGATGGGATGCGTAAAATCACAACGACTATACACTATACTGTAATGACGCTGATTGTTTGCATACGGGATTGCTGGAAGATGTCCTCTTGTCTTATCCTTTGAAGTAAATGAAGATCCAATGACTAAAGAACTTACCGCACAAGCGTACGTCACGACGAGCTCTCTTGCTTGGGAGGCTTTTTTTGTTGGGTAAGACCTGTTTCAATTAAATAATTCACTGTGAAATACATGTAAATATTCGGCCTATATGCACATCATCATGCGCGGTGTTCGCCATCACACCACCGTACGGCACGGCGCTGGTCCCAAGTACCACACGGGTAGATCGACCAGCCCCCGTCGCCAGCACGGACTGCTGCTCCTTCCCGAGCCACCACCCTCTCATGTATGTGGCACGTGCCTACACGGCTACATCTAGAAGTAAACGACAAGCCTCCAGCCCGTCGTGCCAAAGTTTAGGAGGTATGTTACAAAAAAGTTTGATAATACCACTTAAAAAAAGATTAAAAATATGCAGTGGTGAATCTAAGGAGGGTATTGGTTAACCCTCCTTGGCCTGCGAAAAAGAAAGAAAGACGAAGAAAAAAGAAAAAAAGAGAGAAACGGAGAAGAGGCCTATAGGCTAGAGGCTAGAGGAAGAAAAACCACACTATCAGGTCTGTAACTGTGGGGTGGGGGGGTACTCGCCAGTCTTTGCTTGGGGGAAAAAGCTAGATCCGCAACTGATAATAATGCAGACCTAGCTACTTTTAAACAGTGGCCGCAGAGCCGGGGGGGGGGGGGGGGGGGGGGGGGGGGGCTTCAGCCCCTCAACTTTAAAACGCTCCGCGGCCCCTGTTTTATTTTTCACAGTTAATTGGACAGGAATAACTCATTCACTGTCTGTTCCAGGGATCCTGATCTGAAAATATCTTACATTTAATTTTATAATCCATCCCCTACACAGATTGTAATACTTTATATAGGGCGCGGGTCATTCATTTGATCATAACTGCCAATTCTAGTCATTATCAACCTTTTACGAGCTAGGTCAAAATAAACCATAATAGGTCTCCAATTTACATATTATTTCTAGTATTTACTTAGCACCTTTCTTTACTTGTACATTTTCTTAATTGTAATATTATTCTATGAGTTTTGTAACTGTTTTGTAAATATGTTTCTTATGTTTGTATTTGAATGTACACAGGGCCTCCTTGTAAAACAATGCTTGAATACTGATGGAGCTACCCAGTTTAAAGAAGATGAAATAAATAAAATAAAAAATAAAATCTCTTACTCTTACTCTAGTGGAGAAAATTATAAGGGTTGATCATTTTTACTTTATCAATGTTTTCTTGGTCTAGGATCCAAATTCATCGAGTTCCTTCTATACATGTAGTTGTTTGCAAAATATTTGGTGACAGCTGATATTGGAGATATCGATTAAGCTTTTCAATATTGAACCACATATAAAGACAAGCAATACTCGCGATTTTACGCAACGTATGTGTCTCATCATATGAAAATCAGACACAAATCGCCGGAAAAGAGTCAAAGATTGCAACAAAACAATCCATTTTAAAGGCCTTTCCCTAATCATTTCTACTCAATTTTTTTACAGAGCATACAAGAAACATTGAAAATATATTTCCTCCCAAATAAGAATATTTTTATTATTTTGCCAATTTCCTTGACACTGTTCTGAATTTGTTTGGCGACTTGATATCGCGACTGATATCGCTGTCATACATCACATATCGAAACAGTAGTAGACCTATGTGACATCATTCAAAATACCATCTAAACGATATGGCGTCTGAAAAAGTAAGGGCTGAAGCCCCCCCCCCCAGCCCCACGGCCCCTGTGAATGGTTTTCAAATTATACATTGTAGGTGGGGAGCAAGTCACCTTAATCTCTAAGTAGATCTTTTTGTACCAATTCAGTGGCGGATCCAGGATTTTATTACAGGGGGGGCCCAAAATTGGAATTTGAGATTTTTGTACACCCAAATTTTTTTCCCGTTACATCGGGCGAGCAAAAAGGTACACTTAATTTTTTCAACCGTCACGGCTGGCCGAGCATAAGGCGGGGGGGGGGGGGGGGGGGGGGGGGGGGGGGGGTAGGTTCATATTTTTTTTTGCCTTCGGCCATCAAAGAGGTCATCATGTAACGCAGCTATAGGGGTAAGGTTAGGGGTCAATCGGCCCGCTCGTCTATTTTTGCCCTCGCTTTTTTTTTTCTTTTTTTTTTCCTCAAAATTTTTTTTTTTGCCTCGGCCATCAAAGAGGTCATCATGTAACAGCTGTAGGGGTAAGGTTAGGGGTCAATCGTCTATTTTTGCCTCGCTTTTTTTTTTTCTTCTTTTTTTTTTCCTCAAAAAGGTGTTCATTTTTTTTTGCCTTCGGCCATCAAAGAGGCTCATCATGTAACAGCTATAGGGGTTAAGGTTAGGGGTCAATCGGCCCGCTCGTCTATTTTTGCCTCGCTTTTTTTTTTCTTCTTTTTTTCCTCAAAAAGGTGTTCATTTTTTTTTTGCCCTCTCGGCCATCAAAAGGTCATCAATGTAAACAGCTATAGGGGTAAGGTATGGGGTCAGTCGGCCACGCTCGTCTATTTTGCCTCGCTTTTTTTTTTCTTCTTTTTTTTTTTCCTTTTTTTTTTTTTTTTTTTTTTTTGCTAGGGGGGGGGGGCCCGGCCCGTCGGGCCCCCCCCTGTATCCGCGCCTGCAATTAAAAATTCAGCTAATAATTAATTCAGAATAAGAGATACGATCTTTGAGGAAAACATCATTTTCCAAAGTTGAAGACCATACAAGTAAATGCCTGTACTTATTTTCATTAACAACTGGCCTACTATAGTTCAAAAAGTTTTATGTTTCAGTTGTATTTCAAAACATGATATCTGGATTTTATCCAAATATGATAGGAATCATTCTAACATATATTCCAAAAATAGGTTTGAAGAGGATGCACATGCGGCCTCCCCTCCTTTGATGAGCTTGCCATGTATGCTTCTTCTAGAGCTCAAAGCATCCTAAAAGATGCATCAATGATTTGTCATTGTAAAGATTAGGTGCATGAATACTTAAAATGAAATTATGAAAAAAAAACAAACACATAGAGCCATAATTTGGAAAGGGGCAAAGCCGTAAGTAAACCTCCTTGTTAAAAAAGAATTGTGTTCCTGACTTGGGGCATGAAGGGCCCCCAAATTTATCAGCACACGCTAGTGGAATGTCCATATTAAGTCAATGACTAAAAGTGATTGCTACATTGTAATAATACGATCACATTAATATTCAATGAGGTTTCATTGATTGAATTGTCTGTTATTTACTAAGCATCTAAAGTATCATTGATGTAAAAGTTAGAATATGTACATGTATTTCAATATTCATCTATAGGGATCATGAACAAGGGCAATGCAAGGCAAATAATATGGACTTTGTACTCATATTTTTCATTACGGGTCATTTATTCAAGCGTGAAGCACATAAAGTTCATGGTCATACTCTAATAATTTCTATTATGACGAAACAGCGTCCTGGCATGGCAAAAGAGGAATTATATCTGTCGCCGCCATTTTGATTGCAATGTGAATGCGAGCTTCCCTCTACTGGAAATTTTTAATACTACTTTGGAAATTGCTTTCTTCACAACAGAAACCAATGTGATGTGCTGTTTTGAGTGCAAAAACTCTACTATTTGATCATCCAGTGTCTATACTGCATATTGTGTGCTATGCGCCATTACTCTGAATTCAGGAAATGTTTATATCCTGCATCTAGTTGTAAACTAATAACCTTCAGCTGATATTCAAAGGTAAATAATATTTACTTAAGTATGGAGTTACAATTAATATGTAGGAAAACTGTTTAAGCTTTAGCATTCATACAGTTGTGCTCAGAAGTATTCATACCCCTAGGAAAAACTACAGTATTCAAAATTTTTGCTCCAAGTAGGCTTGGATGATTAAATTTTACCTATATTCAAGTATCATTCAAGGGTATATTTGATTTTGACAGGTGAATATTATGCAATTTGTCATAATAGTTCTGTTTTTAGACCTGTTCATAAGTATTCATACCCCTATCCTCCTGAAGCACTACCCTTATAAAAATCTAAGCTTGCCGCAAGGTTGCGACTAGATTGCGGCAAGCTTGCGGCAATCTTAATAAGATTGTATTTTCGACGGCAAGCTTGCGCAACCTAATCGCACGCTTATCGCAAGCATACATGTAATACAACCTAGCGATATCTTCGCAATCTTGTGACTAGCTTGCAACTAGCTTGCCAGTAGATTGCATGACTTTCACAAGATTGCAGTTAATTATGCAAAATTGGATGAAGATCTCACAAGGTTGCGAATTTGATTGTGGAACTGACCACTATCTGACAAGGTTGCAGACTAGATTGCCACTAGGTTGCGCAGAGTGTGCAAGGTTGCAAATAAGCATACCAGACTGGATGAAAATCTTGCAAGGTTGCGCACTAGATTGCAGAACTGGCCAATATCCGGCAAGGTTGCAAACTAGATTGCCACTAGATTGCGCAGAGTGTACAAGGTTGCGGAAGAGCGCACAAGACTGGATGAAGACAGGATGAAGATCTCTTAAAGTTGTGCACTAGATTGTGGAACTGGATAAAATCTTGCAAGCTTGCGGACTAGATTGCCATGACTGCATGACTTTTGCAAGGTTGCGCACTAGATTGCGGAACTGGCCAAAACTTCTCAATTGAAATCTCTAAATTGGCAACGTGAAGAAAAATTTTGAAAATAGTGCCCTCTTTTTTGCTAACGTTCTAGATAAGCTCCCCGTAGTCCTGCGAAAACTCGCTACTGTAAGAAGCATGACAGTGCATCAATCACAATTTTGCAAGATATTTTCAGAACAATGGGGTTCAGTGATGCGTGACATTGGTGAGCTGAAAAAGAGATATCATACAATGATAATGAGTTGGCACTTTCCAGTGATATACAACGTCATAATCATACTGTCATGTTTTTATGCCTCCGCCACCGAAGGTGGTGCCGGAGATCATGTTTTCGGGTTGTCCGTCCGTCGGTACGTCCGTCCGTACGTCCCGCTTGCTCGTTATCGCGATATCTCAAGAAACCGATCTGAGTGGATCAACTCTCAAAACTTGGTGATAGTTTTACACCCATAGGAAAGATGATCTGATTTAGATTTTGGAGTATGTAGGTCAAAGCGTCCAAGGGTCATGAGGTTCCAACATAGTGAATTCTATTGTTTTGAGTTCGTTATCGCCGATATCTCAGACCATTTGAGATAATTACTTCAAACTTGGGGATAGTAATGTACCACCATAAGAAGATGATCTGATTAGATTTGATATGGTAGGTCATAGGTCCAAGGTCACGGAGAGTAAAAATGTGGTAAATTCCTATGTTTTGAGCTCAGTTATCGCGATATCTAGAAGAACCATTTTGAGTTATATGAGCGTCAAACTTAGGTGTAGTAATTTAACCGATAGGAAGTATGATTTGTTTAGATTATGGATTATATAGGTCAAGGTCAAGGGTCACAGAGGTCAAGATGTGA
>CALNVZ010000381.1:704285-737673 GCA_940671915.1 Paracentrotus lividus | reverse complement strand
ATACTTGTTCTGTTTGAAGATTTATTTGAGATCAATATCGCCCTGCCATGTCTTGAAATAATGATTGTATTCATTGCTTTTTAACATTGTACTGTAGACAGCTAACCAAAGCATGTTAAATGCAAAAATATATATTTGATCAGTGTATTTATGTATAGATCTTTAGTAATATCGTACTTTTTATTAACTCTACAGTGTTTGCACTGGTGTTGGTAACATTAAAATGCATTTTTAATAAAGATATTTGTAGATTACATTATTGTATAATCCTTTAATTCATTTTGTAATATTATCCTTGATTCACATAAAGTGCCTTGAATGGAGCTTACTACTATAATGATGTAGACATCACATATATATTTTTATGCATTTTAGTTTGAAATGGTTCACATGTTATTGTTGTATCATGCAAATAAAAGCAAAGTACTTATTAGCAATTCCCCGTTTTCTGCTTTTGTCAATTGTGTTGTCGTTGTAAGGTAATTTGTAGATGATGATTTTGATGATAATGGTGTTGATGATAATGATGATGATGATGATGGTGGTGGTAGTGGTGATGGAGATGGTGATGAGATTGATGATGATGGTGATGATGATGTTGATGATGATGATGGAGATGGTGGTGATGATGGTGGTGATGGAGATGATAATGGTGATAATGATTGTGATGATAAAGATGGTGATGATAAAGATGGTGATGGTGGTGGTGATGATGTTGATGATTATGGTAATGATGATGGTGAAGACAATGGTGGTGATGATGGTGAGGATGATGATGATGGTGGTGATGATGTTGATGATTATGGTGATGATGATGATGATGGTGAAGACAATGGTGGTAATGATGGTGAGGATGATGATGATGATGGTGATGGGTGATGTTGGTGGTGGTGATGATAATGGTGTTGATGATGATAATGGTGATGATGGTAATGGTGGTGATAATGAATGTGATGATGAGGGTGGTGGTGTTGATGGTGATGATTTTGATGATGATGATGATGGTGAAGACAATGGTGGTGATGATGATGATGGTGAAGATGATGGTGGTGATGGGTGATGTTGGTGGTGATGGTGATGATGATGGTGTTGTTGATGATAATGATGATGGTGATGATGATGGTAATGATGGTGGTGATAATGAATGTGATGATGAAGGTGGTGAGGGTGGTGGTGTTGATGGTGATGATTTTGATGATGATCATGGTGAAGACAATGGTGGTGATGATGATGATGGTGAAGATGATGATGGTGATGGGTGATGTTGGTGGTGGTGATGATAATGGTGTTGTCGTTGATGATAATGATAATGATGGTGATGATGATGGTAATGATGGTGGTGATAATGAATGAGATGATGAAGGTGGTGAGGGTGATATGGTGTTGATGGTGATGATGATGGTGATGATGATGGTGGTGGTGATGGTGATGATGATGATGATGATGATGATGATGATGGTGAGGATAATGGTGATGATGATGGCGAGGATGATTGTGATGGTGATGGGTGATGTTGATGGTGGTGGTGATGATAATGGTATTGTAGATGATGATAATGATGATGATTATGGTGATGATGATGAAGATGGTGAGGGTCATGATGATGGTGATGATGATTATGATGATGATAGGCTAATGATGGCGTTGATTATGATGATGATGACGATATAAATGGTGATAATGGTGATGTTGGAGGTGATGATGATGAGCATGATTATGGTGATGGTGATAATGGTGCTGGTGTTGATAACGTTGATATAATGGTGGTAATAACAATTAATGATAGTGATGTTGAAGAGGGGAATGATATGTTGATGATATGTTTGGGGCTGTGTTGTTTGGGGTTGTGGTGGTGGTGAGAGGGTGATGGTGGTGATTCAGCACTCTGATATGGGCGATTCCATACGTGTCGTACGGGACATTTAGAGAACATTTGACAGCTTTTCGACAATAAAAAACAAAAAATAATCCAGTAACTGATGGACATTCTCAAGTACTACCAGAATGGTAAAAGAACCAAGACTTGATTTGACTTGAATACAAATCCTGTAAACTAGAGGTTGAAAATAGTAATGTGTCGTACGGGACGCAGAAAAAGTGACTTTTTTGGAAGCCTTAAGATTGTGTTCAAAAGTCTGTGAGTTGCACAGGAAATTTAAATCAAAACTGAACTAAATTTGATCTTCAGTTACCAAAGAACAGAAATATAAAAACATTTTTGCAAAATAAGCTTTAACGAATAAATAAAGCAAATTATAGTTTTCAAGAACATTGTGGCGTACGGGACATGCAAAATGTGTCGTACGGGACATCTCTGAATGAGGGCTATACTTTCTTAATTTTTGTCTTGATTACTTCTTAAATCAATTAATTTGTCTGATAATAATGATAATCCTATGAAACTAAAGGGCAGTTATCATGTTATAAAGCACTATTCTTGAATAGTTCTGTCAGTATATCATGAATAATATAGTGTGTTGTACGGGACACTATTGATGTGTCATACGGGCCAGCGTGTATAACATTGGACTTTATGTCAATCAAAAACGAAGCATTACCCCCAAATTTCTCTTTTGTATCCGCAACAAGGCATGTAGGACAATCAGTGGCGTATCTGGGGGGGGGGGGGGGGCAGGTGCCCCCGGGGGCACTTTAAGGGCACAAAATATGAAAAGGAATAAAAGGAAGGGGAAATGAAGTGAAGGGGATGCATACCTAAATTTGAAAAGTGGGAATGGCAAGTGACAAGTGATGATGATACCAATAACATTATAGTTATTGGTATTATCATTACTTGTCACTTGTTTTCTGCAATTTATGCAAATTAGCCCTTTTTGCCCAAAACAAAATCTACTGAATACCTTTCACACAAGTTACTCTATTGTTTGCACAGATGTTCTTCAAACATATGTCGGGGGAATGTATGGATTTTAATTTCGAAAAAAAATTCTTATTTTTTTGATGAATTTTTTTCTTTTGTATTCTATTGCTTTTTAGCTAATTATATATTCATGACATTATTACCACAAAACTAAAACTTAATTTAAAATTCAAATCCATGCATTCCCCAGAGACATATTTCACCAATAAGTATGCAAAGTGTAACGAGTAACAGACAATCGATTCTTGAGATGCTTTGTTTTGCAAAAAAGGGCTAATTGGCATAAATTATGCTAATTAGGCATTTTGGTGATTTTTCTTGTCTTCCATAGGATTCCTTGATATATAACCTCTGTACTAATATATGGTTTTGATAGGTTATTTATTTTCATTTCTTCAAAAATGAGCAAAATAGAAGTGTAACAATTTGCCTATAACTCCCCCCCCCCCCCCCCCCCCCCATAGGCTGATATAGATAATTGAAAATAAATTGATAATATAAATTATATAAAATTAAAAATAAAAACAAGTTTGGCAAGAATCCAGATCACTTCATATACAGTCCAATATCTCTTAAGACACATGTGAGAATTATATTGTCTATTATAATTAATAAATGGTAAAAGGAAAGTACTAAAGTTCCTGCCCATTCCAGAATTTTTTTATTTTTTATTTTTTTCTTTTGAGAAGAAAAGTTCTAACTCTGTCAAACTTTACCGTATTTCATGAACCAACTTGAAATAAGGGTGGACTTTTTCCATGATTATACCAATAACAGAAAAGGGGTGGTATGAAAAAAAAAGGTAAACATCAATTAGCGCCCTGTGTCTAAAAGCTTTGACCAGTGAAAATCACCAGTACAGCTGAAGGCCTTCATAATGGAATACATGTATTTGAAGTCAGTTAAAATGGTGGGAATCACATATTTCATGTTCACTAGAGATAAACAAAGGCCTATTCAATTTCAATTAATGTCACTTCAATGTGTTTCAATTCAAATAGACCTACTTATAGAGTTTGTGGACTTTGTAGTAATCAACATACCCCAATGAAATGCAATATATATGGTGTGGCGTACGGGACATGTCCCGTACGACACATTGTGTGTCGTACGGGACAACTTTAAAATGCCATTTATTGAAAAACGAAGGGCGGATTTTCTATCCTAATAGGATCAATTGATTACCCATGGGTCAAAGATAGAGAAACTGAAATAGCAAGATTGCAACATCAAAATCAAAAGTGTGGTCAAAACTTTTGCATTTCCATGTGTCGTACGGGACATTGCCAAAAACAGGTTCGGAATAATCATTACTCACCCCATTAAGCCTCATAAAAATGTTTTTAAAATTATTTGGAGCCATCCATGATACATTAATCCACTGACTTGTACTACTTTTTAATATTCTTGGGCTCTTTCTATAGTGGTTTGAAGCAGTTTTTGTTTTCGACCTGTTAATCAGTAAGATTTATGAAAATTGAAAATTCCACCGTTTTCCCCTAAAAAATCCATTTCCGACTTCACTTTGGAAAAAAAAATTGTAATTTCCATGAAGTTTAGGTATCAGAGTAAAATATTACACTACTTATGCTAAGTTGAAAGAATATTTTAATTTTGGCATTTTTTCAAGTTCTAGTGTGGAATCGCCCATATAAGGTTTAATTCTGCAATCGAGGTTTCTGTCCGGAATATCCTGCTTATTAGTTAGGATCATAGATTATAGATTGTTAATTCCAACAAAATATTCAAATAATTCTTTCTTAGATTTAAAACGGTACAGACGAACAACGACTAGATGGGTGAATATCACATCTGAATTTCTTTTCACCATAATCATAGAACATGGAACATTGAGCATACAAAAAGGAAATTTTGCGAGTCCAGTGGCGGATCCAGGCGGGGGCGCAGGGGACCCCCCCCCCCTCCATAATTTGAAAACCGCTCATTGCCTGTTGTTAATATTAAAAAAAAATCGGCGGCGCCCCCTCCCCTATCTTGAAATCCTGGATCCGCCACTGGAGTCCAAGTAATTGTAGGCCTACTTCTAGTGTCATATATTTTTTCAACTTTAAGAAATCAAAATGGGAAACCCATCAAATCACCGTCGATAGGCCTAATTAGCCCTAATTGCTGCGGCATGTATAATGCTACAGTCACACAGACACTTACGTATAGTTACGTTTTTGTTGTTTTAATCTTATTTCATCTTCTATTCTATTTTTATCATTATTATATATTTCTTTGTTTTATTGGATGAACGAAATTATCACTATTTCCAATCCTAACTATGACGGGAAGGCATTCGTGGGGATCCGCAGAAAAGAAAATAATTTTTGGACGTAACTATTATGTAAGTGTCTGTGTGACTGCAGCATAAAGATGCTATCTCACTTCGCGGAGACGTCTCAACTCATGCAGAGATGTCTCCGATAACTTTTTTTTTTCAGTAGCAGAGACGTATCTGATAAAACATGGAACGGATAGAATAAAGATATATGATGGATCAAAACAAGAAGATAAAATACCGGCTCAGCATATATTCCAGAATTAGGAATCTCGAAAAGTTATAGAATATAAGTGAGCTGACAAGTAATGACTTTAGAATGGATCGAACAATACAAAGGAATATCTGTCATATATCTTTGTTAGATTCTTTATCTGCGCTCCAATCTATTGAAAGTAATCATATAAGGAATTAGGCTTTAAGTTGAGTCGATAATAGACATAGGCCTAATCTAAGAAAAAAAGATTTGATGTACCGGTATTTTTCATTTTCAAACTAGATCTGCAAAAAGCTTAAGTGGTCGAATTTTGGGCACTTAATTTACTCTAGACATTTGTATTCGAATGGATATACCTTCTCGTTGTGGGCTATATGCATGGTAACGAAATCACAGCCGTGATAAACTCGCAAAACTGAAAAAAAAAAAAAAAAGAAGAAAGAAAAAGAAAAAAAAAGATAATTGAAAAACATTGAATTGGAAATCCCCTATAGGCCTGTAAAGGAAGTATTTTGTCTTCAGTCTATATATCGAGAAATGGCAACTACGTACAATGGGGCAGAAGCAACATGAACATTTCATTTTGCATTGCAAAAAGTATGAAAGAGAAAGAAGGCTTATGAAAAGACGTTTAAAATATGATACTTTGAACTTGAAAAAAAAAAATTATTTGGGAATTCATCTCATAATCATTCTGAACTAGCAACGAAAAGATGATGGAATAATTTATACTAATACAATTTTTTTTTTTTTTTTTAAACTATAATAATTAACATGCACTTTTAATATATTTATTAACCTAGCTAGCACTTCGCTGAGAGACAGTCGAGCCATTTCAGAGCTCAAAATCGGATAAAGTCAGGAAACAAACCAAGGAAAGACCCTTGATCTAGCTAGGCAGATAATCTAAAGAGCGCCACACTACTCCAACAGGGCCCGGTTTATTTAAATTAAGGGACAAATTATCGACTTTGAAATATACAACAACGGCCAGGAATGAAGATACAGGCATATATTTCAGCTATATGTGTTGCAATGAGGCGTGTAATTACAGTAACGACACATGTAATACGTGAGTAGAGTGACAAATAATTTGAGATATATTATTAGAGAGAAAATTAAAATGAGAGATGACGAGAGAGATTAGATTTAACATGTTATCTAAGTTAGATCTATACCGAAATAATATTGAGTGTGTGGGACTGTTGAAATAAAAGTGAAAAGTAAGTCCAAATTAGATGGAGTAGCCATATTTTGCATACGTTAATTCTTTCCATTCTTGAAGAATTTGGCTTTTCATGATTTGCTCATTTTATATTTGCATTCATTATTGTGCATTTCAGAGAATTTTGGCCTACCCCTTCTAACCTGCATGCTAATTAATTGCTACCCCACCTGGCCATCTCCTAAGACAGCCCGGCCCGTTCCCGCCGCTTTGCATGCGACGTGAACTGATCAGTCTAGCCATCCCCCAGCCATCATGTGCATCCCTTTCCAAGTTCCCACTCTCCTTTTGTATTGAATATTGTATCATGATGTTCTTTCAGATAATGAAATATCGGCTCTTTTTCTATATTATCATAATGCTGATTCCTACCCCTGGCAATATTTACGTTGGGTCCATATCTCGGACTAGAGTCTATAGTCTGATGTAGATCTAGATCTAAATGGTTTTGTTCTGAAGTTTATATCTAATTTAAATATTAATTGATAATTATGTTCTCGATATCCCGAGGTTCAGTAGAATTCAAACTTATGTCTTTTTCTAAAATTCAGTTTATAGATTTATTTTTTATTTGCAACAAATATCATTAAATACCCTCAATCATGGTAAACAATGCTGACACAATTTTTTTCTTCATTCATTCATTCCTTTATTTCCACATTGACAACATATCACAAACAATTTTTTCATCTTTGTTTTATTTTACATAAATGTGGCGGGAATGTAAAATGCAAAAATTAAACTTGTTGAGAATAATCCCTTAGCATGTAATAAGAAAGTCAGTCAATTAAAGTATTATGTTCGAGAGTTACACAGAGATATTATGAAAATGGCAGTACTTTACACATTTAATTAATCATGTGATGGAGCCAATACCCTTCTAACTTGCTGCCATTATGTTTTATGGTAATCAGTTTAATTGCACCCAAATTTAACAACAATATATGCATGATGACATTCAGTTTTTGCTTCCTTATTCACAGTACATGTATACACATTCAGTGACTTTGAGCATGCTGTCAAAGTTATCCTGATATCCTGTCAGAAAATGTATTTTTTTATAAAGATTGATCATTTGTTTTCCTATGATTTTGTCTTAATTTTTGTTAAGAAAATTCTTTCGAAAAGACTCAATTTTAGTATTATATTTTAATATTTGATACCTCCATATATTTATTGTTGAGAAAAAAAAACAGTCTTGATAAAAATGTCGTTTTCACAAATTTTGTAGTAGAAATTTAAGAACCAAATGAAGCGTTAGCAACAAAAAAACTGGCTTATCTGCAGTTGAATACAGTTGCAGTGGGGTATTATTTTTTCAAACTTTCAATATGAGAAACAAAAATATTTTATACAGATTGAGTAGGGAGGTGGGCATGTAAAACATTAACATCTAAATATAATTTTTGTTTAAAAAAAAAAGATCATCACTTGTGTATTCAAAGTCTTCAATAAAATTGAATGAAACTGTAGACAGATGTATGAAACTAAGAATTGAGCCCTAGAGTTACGTTAGTTTGTCTGAATAACATCAAACCCTCCTTTGTAAAATACATGATTTATATGCATGTGCAGCACTCATCACAAATTTATTCCTTACTAGATTTACCCACTCTCATGACCCCTCCCCCCCCCCCCCCGCCCCTCGGCCCCTTCCCTTCCACCCACTATCCTCTTGTTTTGATTGTCCTAATGTTCTTTCAGATATTTAAATGAAATATCTTCACTTTTCTTAATTAATGCTGATGTGCTACCTTACCATGTTTATGTTGGGTCCATATCTGGAACTAAATATTTTCGTTCTGAAGTTTGTATCTAATTTCAATGAATATGTTCTCAATATCCAGAGTTTCAGGGGAATTTAAAATTATGATGTTGTTTTTTGTTTTTTGTTTTTTTTCTCCATGATTTGAAAACATAATCTTTCAATCCAGTCTTTGCCCTCAACAATGGTAAACAATGCTGACATACATTCATTCTTCATCCATTTATTTCCAAATTAAAAACATATCAAGAATAATCACAAACAATTTTGTGGTACATGAATATATACAACATGTATCTGCTACAAAAGTACATGAATGAACATTGAATTTCCAACTATTGTACATTTACATGCATAGAGCATGCTCAATAATGTTCATTTCAGGCCAATTCTTGCAACAATGTTTAACGTCCATGAACATGAATGTATTTACACACTATTTTTTTTAAAAATCATCACATGAAATTGGCACCTGCTTGTATTCATTCAATTACAATCTTTTCTTTTTTTCTGCATCAATTAAAGACCGATGACGGAGTAAATACAACCTTACATCGCTTGAAAGCTAAGTAGGCGTATAACATAAATACCCCCAAAATAAATTAAATTTTCACAACAGTATTCATAAAAAGATGATCGAACCTCAACCAGGCCATCCCTCCAAAATACTTGAAAAGTTACCCCTATTTTAATGGCGCGGTTGATGACGTCAAAGAAGTTTAAGGGAATGCTACTGCCAGGCATGATTGGGTTTCGCTTTTAGAAAACATGTTTGTATTGCTATGTCAGAACAATAGAATTCTAGCACACATGGGGTCTATTGTTCTGACATAGCAATACAAACATGTTTTCTAAAGGCGAAACCCAATCATGCCTGGCAGTAGCATTCCTTTAAACTTCTTTGACGTCATCAGCCGCGCCACTATAGGGGTACTTTTTCGAGTACCTTGGAGGGATGGCCTGGTTGAGGTTCGATCACCTTTTTAATGAAATACGATGGAAAATAAAAATGCTTACATTGGGAATTGTTGTATTATGAAGAAATATTAGCTTTCGTTTTATATGTAATTTTGGTTTTCATTTCTCGGTCCAGTCTGGGACTTTAAATTTCACTGCCTCTCTGTTTTATGTAAATGCTGCATGATTGAATTTAAGATAATAAACAAAAATCGTTTCCGCCATTCTTTAATTATACAGAATATATACGTTTTTATGCCTTGAACTTGTTTGGTATTTTTACCTTTAATTTTGATCTGAAGATTTAATGCAGCAAGTAATTTGTTATATCAGATGGTTTTGATTTTGAATGTGAAATATCAATTTTGACTAGTTTTATTGATTGAAAATTCATTAAAAAATACACTGAAACAGTATGTTATTGTGACAAAAGATTCACCACCTTATGATTTGAAATCAAATATGTAAACAAAATGCAACAGAAAAGTCATTCAACTATTTCAAACAGGAAATAACACTATACTGTGTGAGATTTTGTTAAAATGAACCTTTTATCTACAAGTTGATGTAATATGCTCCTCATTTGTCCTCATTATGTTTAATGTTGAATTGTGCATTGATATTTTTATGGGGGCGACAGTTACAATTTAATTTTATTGAGCAGTGTTGCTCTTGTTTTCAGCATGTTTTGCCGTAGTTTTGGCATACATGCAAGTGCAGAGTTTTCAGTGTAATTCATCATGAATTTGTCGTATTTCTATCCAAGACAATTGTAGTCTGCACAAATGCGTGCTTCTGTATATGAACAATATATTTCATGTGATGATAGGCTTGTTAGATACAAGAAATTTAACATAGTTTACAATGATAATAATAATAATAAGATTTTTTTATAGCGCATAACACGTTTGCATAATTCCATGTCTCTATATCTATAGAAACAGAAAACATTTCTCTGAACTTTTGCTGCTATAATTTGAATGTTTGGTATTCCAAAGGTACCCATTGTTAATCATTTGTTTATTCTAAAAAAAATATATAGTAAGGTTTGATATAGCAAAGATTTATTATTAAAAATATGATGTAGGCTTTGTTAATAAAAATATGAAATTATAGTTTTCTAATATGAAAAGGAAATGGAATAGTGTTTGGGTTAATTATTTTTTTGTTGCTGTATTTATAAAACCTATTTCATTCTGAGAGAATCCCGTTTTAAATAATAATAATAATAATAATAATAGTCAGTTCTTTTATAGCGCATACCACATTGCTAAAAGCATAAATAATATGTCACACTTTAATTTCATTGATTCCTAATTTCAGTAAATTTCCATATGGAGTCTGTGATTATGTTTTTTTTATTTTTTTTTGTTGTTATATATTTGGTACATCTCTACACGTAGAAATATCATTGGGTTCTAAGTATATTAAGTTATTTTTTTTCTCCAATTTTTATGAATGGATTCATTTGAAATATTTATGAGTGAATTACAATGTAAACATTTATACATGTACATGTATGTATAATTAATACCTTTACTAATGACATTGGTTATTGTGGTATCAATAATTCCTGTATTAATTCCTGTTATAAAAATATTTCTTGCCAATCTAAAGCCTCGGTTACACCGGAACCGAATCAGCTGCGAATCCATCCGAATACACGTATTCGGGTGGATTCGGGAGCATTCTGTTCTCCCTCCCCGAATGAGCGAAAATTCGGGAGGGAATCGGCTCGTTTTGAAATGTTCAAAACCAGCCGAATACACTCCAAACTACTCCCAAATTTGGCACCGACAAATTTCATTTGGGCCACATTTGGGATGTATTTGTCTGGAATTCAGTTGGATTTGGGGAGGCATTTGGGCAATTCTGGGCAGATTCGAACCTATTCGTATCATTAGGGGAGTAACGGCCCGAATCATCTAGCCTCAGTTTCATTCCGGCCATATTCGGGTCCGATTTGGGCCAAATTGGGATGATTCTGGAGCATGTTCAGGAAATTCAGTATCGTATTCGGCGCATTTGGCCATATTCGTCCCGATTTGGGTCGTAATTCGGCTTTATTTGGTTGTACATGCAGTAATCGGTGCATTCGGACCACATTAAGGACTTACATTGGTATTTGTCTCTGATTCAGGGAGCCCCCCGAATCAGAGATGAATAGGCCTCGATTCCATCCGATTCAGGCAATATTTGGGCAGAATCGTTACAAATTTATTCGGGAGAATTCGGTTCTGGTGTAACCCTGGCTTTAAGGATTTACTACATGTAACTTTCCTTGACAATGACATGTAATGTACAATGGATGTTTTACAGTATGCAAGCATTGTTTAGGATTCTAGCTCTAGGTCTATGTATGTCTCTATAAAAAATAAAACAGTATATACATTGTACCTGTACTTGGTCAAAGTAAACAATATGGTAAAAGTATACATTTGACAAATTATTGTTAAAGTAAACAAATTAATGAAACAGTATGTACCTGTACATATATGGTTGATCTAAACAATATGGTAAAAGTATACATTTGACAATAATGAAACAGTATATACCTGTACATATATAGTTGATCTAAATAATATGGTAAAAGTATACATTTGACAATTGTTAAAGTAAACAAATTAATGAAACAGTATACCTTTACATGTACTATGGTTGATCTAAACAATATGGTAAAAGTATACATTTGACAATTGTTAAAGTAAACAAATTAATTAAACAGTATACATGTACATGTACCTGTACATATATGGTTGATCTAAACAATATGGTAAAAGTATACATTTGACAATTGTGAAAGTAAACAAATTAATGAAACAGTATACCTGTACATGTACATATATGGTTGATCTAAACAATATGGTAAAAGAATACATTTGACATTATTGTTAAAGTAAACAAATTAATGAAACAGTATACCTGTACATATATGGTTGATCTAAACAATATGGTAAAAGTATACATTTGACAATTGTTAAAGTAAACAAATTAATGAAACAGTATACCTGTACATGTATGGTTGATCTATACAATATGGTAAAAGTATACATTTGACAATTGTTAAAGTAAACAAATTAATGAAACAGTACACCTGTACATATATGGTTGATCTAAACAATATGGTGAAAGTATAAATTTGACAATTGTTAAAGTAAACAAATTAATGAAACAGTATACCTGTACATATATGGTTGATCTAAACAATATGGTAAAAGTATACATTTGACAATTGTTGAAGTAAAAAAAATTAATGAAACAGTATACCTGTACATACATTGTATATGGTTGATCTAAACAATATGGTAAAAGTATACATTTGACAACTGTCAAAGTAAACAATTTATGAAACATTTATGGTTCAAGTAAACAATATGGTAAAAGTAAACAATATAGAATTGTCAATTAAAGTAAACAATTTATGAAACAGTATACCTGTACATAGATGGTTGAACTAAACAATATTGTAAAAGTGAACAATATATAGTGGTCTAAGTAAACAATTCATAAAATATTACATGGAACATTTTAAAGTTGTAACATATGTTACCATATTGAATTTCATTCTTTTGACACCTAACAATGTGAAAGAGCCACGTTTAGATGAGAGTTTTGAATTTGAATTAAAAAATTGAATTATACAGATCAGAGTAAATAGACATTGGATGCCAGCAGCAAAATAAACAGCTCCTGTTAACTCTATATTCATTGTCAGTGAGATTTAATAAAAGAAAGCCCACAAAGAACACAAAAGAAATGAATAAACAATTACTTTCTTAATAATATGTGAATAAGGTCTAAAGTTGCATCTTTGCCCACTTATTTTGTCCATTTTGAATCAAACACTCCTTGCTTATCTTTTTGTAGGGAATCTATGAAGGTGTCCAAAAAAAAAACAAAAGAAATATTGAATTTTAAAATGATGCAGTCAATATCTTATGAAATGTTTGCTTCACCGAGAAAAAATGACCAACAGTGTCGGTTATATATTTTTTTCTGGGACACACTATACAGGAAAACAACAATAGAAATACAATACAGTAGTAGTAAATATTTTGAGCACCATTCCTATAAAGCTCAGAGCGTATCAGGACATCTCCCCCGGAGGACAACTCCCCCGGGGACAATTCCCGGAGGACATAGGGTTAGGGTTAGGGTTAGGGTTAGGGTTGTCCTCCGGGGGAGTTGTCCTCCGGGGGAGCTGTCCTCCGGGAAGTGTCCCCGGGGGAGTTGTCCTCCGGGGGAGATGTCCTAGAGCCAGCTCAGAGTACTTGAAAAAATAAAGAAATACCAATTGTCTTAACACAAATTTTCAAAATGCAAATAAAATTCAAAATTTACTGAGAATTTTTGTTTTGTTTTTGTTTTGTTGATCTTTTCTTTAGTTGGAAGATGACATCTCAGATGGCGGTGGTGTTGTTGCTATGGCAACAGTGGTGCAAGCAGGAGCTGAATGTGAAGATGATAATTTGGTAAACTTTTTATTCAGAATATGGTTGATTGATTTGCATTTGTTGAGAGAATGCAACTGCCTCCAATGAATTTGTCATGAGAACTTCTGATAAATTTTGGTTTGCTTATTACATATATTACAGAAAGTAAAACCAACACCTAATTATATATTTGTGAAAACAGTGTAAAAGGATTAATTTATTTCTTTGCTTGAATCGCATCATTTCAGAAAACAGGAATGTCAGTGAAATAATCATTTAAAACATAACCTTTCCAATTTGACATTTAACTACAACTGATCAGGATTTTTTTTTTTTTACCGGTATTTATTTATTATTTTTTAGTAAGTTCTGTCACTACATGTATGGTACCAACACTGTTATACTGACCACACTATATACTGGTTTGTGTACCTGTGCTTTAAATACATGCTCAAATAATGATTCTTTTTACAAAACCTTTATTTAAAAAGTTAAAATAAAAAAAATTTTAGTGAAACACTTCGGACTATAATAATAATAACATTATACTGTTTGTGTACATGTACCAGTGCTTTTAAATACATGTACATATAATTTCTCTTTTGACAAAACCTTTTTTACAAGTTTCGAAAACTACTATCTTCACTTTAGTGAAAAAACTTCAGCTATAATAATTAATAATAATTATAATGTTATTGACTCAGAGATGCCAAGTTTCAAAAAAAAAAAATTTGCGTGTGAGGTCATTCACATCGTGTTTTAAAGCAGGGTATGCGTACGCGCGGCGCGGTTACCACATGTGCGTGCGCGCAGTAGTATTTTGTACACAAAGGAGGCCGCGCGCACACGCTACACATGTTTCACATAGTGAGCTATCTTGCATATAACGATCGCCTACATGAAAACATGCACTCGCAGGGATTGTGATGCGAGCAAAACTGCCGATATTTAGGGTTTCGTTCTCCTAAATGGTAAAAAATCTATAATTATGCTACTTTTCTCATTTTCGTGAGAAATGGGTGTTCTGCGTGAGAGTTGAGACGGACCCGAAATGCGTGATTCTCACGCAAGATGCGTGAGACTTGGTAGCTCTGTTGACTAGGCTCTAACATTTGAATATTAAATTATATTTGAAAAAAATAATAATCCAGAAATGATATTCATGAATATTTTTTTCTTACATGTACAATGTAGGTTCAGGAATTTTTGATAAACCCATATTCACAGGATTGGTGTTTAGACCTAGAATGAATATTCATGAGATGTTTTCTCTCCTTAGGATGCACCTGATGAGGGTAGAGATGCTGACGAGGATAGCGATAGCGAATCAGAAGATGAGTTTGGATACACATGGAGTAAGTACCCTATCTTGTACTGTGGCGTATCCAGCATTTTCCAATGGGGGAGGGGGAGGGGGGGGGGTTGGCAAATATTTTTTTGATACACCTTTTCCTGATTGGCCGGTTAGAAAACTAAAAGCTCAGCGTGGGGATGGGGTGGTACTCCTAAAGACCATTGATCTTAACCACGTTTTAAGCTTTGTTTTTAAAACATCATGAATGAAATGGTGTGAAAGTTCCGGTTTGTTTGAAGTTTCTTGACACAATACGCAGTGGGGTCAAGGGCCTTTTCTAATCCTGGACCTCTGCTGTGGAATTTAGCATGTGATAAGATCAATTTTCTGTTAGTTTTTTGCACAGTTACTGTTTCTTTTCTGATCTTGTACTTGCATATGGTCATTTTCAAACGTGAGTGACACGACATTTGGACTGATAGAAGGGCGCATATCTTCGCACTTGTAGGTTATGAATGGATCATGACTACCATGTTATATAATGTAGGAGTGGCATGTATCATTACCAGTTAGATTTGAATTTTACAATAATTGGTCTTGGAAATTATGATTGAAAAACAGTGTGTGAGTGACACGACAAAAAAAAAGACATGGGTTTCTGAGCATTATAGTTTACGGTTGGATTTGTGCCCAAGTAGATCTCTGAGGGTTCCATAAGTGCTGGCATATGTACATGAATAGTGTACCTCTCTGACATGTATTGTCCTTATCAATCATTCCCTCTCTGTGGAAAATGGTCCACCTCTATGTGTCGTGAGTGACACGACCAGTGCCTTAAATGCAGCAATTCAAGTTAATAAGTACATGTAGATCAAAATTACCTCCTTGTATATGCCATGTTAGAGTAGTCCATGATAATTACTTTAAGCAAAAAATCTGACAAAAGTGACTAGATATAAGAATACGAGGCATTTAAAGCACCATAGTCCCATATATGTGCAAATTCCTGTTTGATCAATTATTCAGCGTAAGGAAACTGGATCACATAATGTTTGAACTTAAATAATTGTTGTATTGTGAAGAAGCCTTTGTGTTGATTTCAGATCCTAATTTGCATTTTCAAAGGCACAGCGCCACATTAAAATTTCAGCTAAATGTCCCACTTAGTTTGAATATGACCATATGTATACCCTTCAACCATTACCATTAAGTTAAGTATAATGTTCGTAATAATTATGTCAAATTGGATTCATTTGTGAGAAGGATGGTGTTT
The DNA here is from genome assembly GCA_940671915.1 of Paracentrotus lividus. Lineage (NCBI taxonomy): Eukaryota > Metazoa > Echinodermata > Echinoidea > Camarodonta > Echinidae > Paracentrotus > Paracentrotus lividus. The sequence goes on along the minus strand of CALNVZ010000381.1, from coordinate 721,344 downwards.
GTATAGCATGACCTTGAGTTCCGAACTACTTAAAATTTTACTTTAAGTTTAATGCAATATATATAGTCTTAGAATATGTCCTCTTCAGGCTCAATTTGAGTTGTAATTCTATTAATAATTGTGTCAAATTTATTGGATGTATTATCCAACTGTAATATATTAAATTTACAATGTATATTTCTTATTTACATCATGTACATTCACTCATATAAAAAACACTTAATGCCCAAATATGTAATGGTGGCCTCACTTCATGGAAACTGCTTTGAGACGGATTTGGGACTACTTTGAGACGGTTTTGAAATTTGTCTACGTTTCATGAGTTACAGGAATCGCGGATACTTTGAGACGGATTTGGGACTACTTTGAGACAGTTTTAAAATGGCTTTGGGACAGTTTTCTGCGTCGGAAAAAAGTATTGGAGACGTCTCTAATACTTTTTTTCTTTCGCAGATATGATATTTTCTTTTCCATCGCGGAGACGTCTCCGTGAAGTCAGATACCACCATTAGTGAACCTTTATTGCTTGAATATATCCCAATCTTCACCTCTATTAAAGCCAGTACGAACTGACAGCCTTGTGTAGCACCACCTCAAGTCCTCAACTGATCGATTCTGCCCAGATTCCTAACCCACAATGCAATATCATGAATAGTGTAGTCTTATAATTCAGGCTCATTTGAATGAAAATACATGTTTTGTACTACTCAACGAATTCACACCATGGTAATTATGTTGGCAAGTATCAAAACGCAAACTTTTCCCCTCAAAACATTTTAGTTTCCCAATACAAACTAAATTGTAGGTTAATTATACACCATTTTGTTAATAGTTATTTCAAAGGGTATACTTTAAGACTAGCTATTTATAACACACAGTCAATGAGAGTGCTGCTCAGTTCGCCCTCGCTTTTACTCACTGCTAAACTGAACAGTCACATGACATGTTCTCATCAATAACTTCTATTTGTGTGGGTTTTTTTTTTTTATTACTGCATAAATTCTTTATTCTGACTAGTCATACTATATAGGGCAACTAATTAATATGAACCTCTGGCAGTCTGTTTATATTTAGAGTTTTCAATTTATACCATCAGATAATTTTTTTTTTAAATTTAACTAGTTATATATACACACAAGGGATACTATAAACCTTCTAGCAATCTGTTTATATTTATAGTTTTCAATTCATACCATCAGATAATTTGTTTAAAAATTCATTTAGGGTGGTTTGGGGGTGTAAATCACTATTCACTCCTATGTATTGTTAGAGAATTTGAGGCATTTATACAAGAAATATTTTCTTGTATACCAAAATATTGGGTCCATCGCAGGCAATAAGGTTACCAGAAGGAGTGATGGTGCATTGGTTACGGTAGATAGATCTTGTTGGTTTGTATTCCACGATGCTCCTTGCCTGGATGTCACCATCATGTGACACTTGATTAACTGCATAGATACCACGCTCCCTATCCCAGTATGTGATGTAGAGTGTGTCTGTCAGTTTGTCAACGTGGCACCATGCACCTATCCACTCATCATGCTGTATGGTAGCCTTCTCTCTGATCTTGAGATGATGACAGTGAATTCATTGTAACGTGTCTTCACAATGATATCACCTGATGACAAGGCTTGTATGTTACCCCACACCTCCTTGCCCTGCATCGTATAGTGTCACTATCTTACCATCAGCAGGGTTGATGATGTAGATATTATGACTGGTCGAACTGTGCAGCAAGGATCATATCCATCCTGTCAACATCAATGTAGACGGTATTGTTCATTCAGATGGATTCCTCGGATGGTGATGTCTCTAACCCACCTCCATTGTCTGTCATAGATAGTGATGCAACCACGAGGCTGTCGCCCTTTGTGATCACTACTTCCATTTGTCACACACTATTAATCATGTCTAATGGACACATGTGATGTAACTAACATGTCTTTTGTCCCCCTCTATGACTTTTTTGTGTGTCCATTGCTGATGTTTTGAAATGTATAAGTCATAGTTCTCTCTATCTCTAACCAAACATACTTCATCATTGCTAATCAAACCACACACCTCTGGCCTCATTACATGTAAGAGTTTGATTGGAATGGGTAATGATTTGGCAAGTTTCCATTTTCCCGTAAGCCCATCGATTCTTACCGAACTTGTTTACCTCCTATTTACACCCTAACAAACTTCACTCTTCTCAACCTTACTCCGCAGGCTGTATTCGTGGGCAAGACATGCATCAATTATCCTGATGAACATTCGCAGCTTTACACGTCTCAATTCACGCCGATGCAATTTACTTGAAGGAGCTTCAGTCACTAATGTTTTGTCATCTTGTTTGATTAATACCGTTATCTATCTTTAGATTCTCAATTAGTAATTGTGTCGAATGCAGCTGATTTTTTTACTTTTCAGATTTATCTCCATACTTTTTCCGCCTACTGTCGTATTGATTTTCTTACTCTCAGTAAGAATGGGTTGGCTTGGGTCTCCTTTTATGGTATGCCTTGACTTCCTGCTTTCTGCTAGTCATGATGCGACTCGTCTCTTCCTTTCTTTCATTGAGGATTCCGATAATTTTCTCATTCAGCTCCTTGTTGAATTTGAAGAGATGTCCTCCTGCTTTTTGGTCTCAGCACGCTTGTTTTTGCTCATCGTGATGGCGATGTTACCGCAGTTCAAGCATTAAACTGTCTCAAATGGATGGTACTCACAAAAATGGAACATATTGTATTTTTAGCATTCCAGGTTCTTAAAGCTTTGCAGCAGTTGATCTAATTCCGAATTGTTTGTGTCGTCTAGCTTTGTTCTCATTCTCCAAAATGACCATCTTCAATCGTCCCGTCTCAGCTGACTGGGTTTTCTGGTACCAGATCTTTCGTTGCGCTATGGATGGCATATAAGGGATATTTGATGTTCCTTGCAGTAGAATTTGATTGGCTCGGCATGTTTGGTCAGCATGACCATAGTTCATGTCATGTCCTTAATTCTTGGTTTCCAGCTGGATTGCACGCTTATCAGATTGGGAATTTGCTGCCCTAATGATGAATTCAGTTTAAGATTGACCTTGTAGTGGGATGTTAAGGTGATAAAGGATTTAGGATAAAATGGGAAAGGAGATTTTCTTCTGTAAGGCCTACTGTTGGTAATTATTATGAAAAAGTTTAAACTTTGAGAGATAAGATATATACATATGTACATGTAAGACCAGACAGTAAAGAAGGTTATTAATGATGAGGATTCAAAATCAAAATGGTTAAAATTAGGTTATAATTATTGGTATTACAACCTAGATGCCTGACGTGGCATGGAAAGGGATGGTCATCTTATTCATGATGTCATGTAAGTAAATTAATGATAAATGAAAATCCAATAGTTTTCCAAGATTTTACGACTACACATGCATACATAAACATGAGTACACAGAGTCACGTGTTTAAATTATATTATAATAATGCCTGTATTATGTAGCCACTATTAGTTTACACACAGCTATTATGCCTTTAAAATAAATTTTTAAAGGCGAGAATATAAAATGTATAAACACTTACAAGAACGGTTGTATGAATTGACAAGTTGTTCTGAAAGAGCGCTCCCAGTACGACCACTTATTGCAATGTACTGCAGCATAACTTTTAGTAGTTCGAAGTTAAAAGGAGAAGTACTGTTCGTAAAAAGACACCGTTGCTCTAAAATAAAAAAGGTGAAAAAACGGGGCTCTGCCTTGGCACTTTTGTTATCTTTGGTAGTTCCCAGCCGAGCCAAGACTTACGGTGATGGATGCACATAACAAAGTGTTTAATAACAAATATCTGGTATGACTTAAATGATTATTCATGCTAGTACATTATCTAACCTCCCGTACCAAAAATGCAACTGGCACAGGATGGTTTCTGTTTACAGGCTTTGATACAGATGATAGAAAGAAAGCACACCCACAGAAGCAAATCACTTGCTGACATTAGTCCAAGAGTATTCGTCAGATGGCTGAGTTTTGATTTTGATGTATTGTAATGAAATCAATAGCCCCGCAATAATTTCATCTGTTTTCAAGACAATTATACACCCCCCTGTGGCAACATCCCCCCCCTGGAAAACTTCCCTAAGATGAAGAAACTACCCTGGATGTTTTTCGGCCCGCCAGACCAATTATCGCCCTCACCCCCCTTCCCCAGGATTCAATTATATGCCAGTCTTTACCCCCAAGACATTGCCCCTGACATTTCCACGAATGATTAACCCCAGAATAATTACCGCCCAGATAATTAACCCCCTTTGACCCCCCCCCGACCACACCCCTGGTATATATTCCCTTAGACAATTAACTGTTCAAAGTAGGACACTTAAATTTACTCAGAACAGTTTTTCTGAATTGGAAAAATTTGAGGAGCTTCAGTCAATGCAGCTATATCATCACTTGAAGTAGATTCACTGAAAGGTGTTGCTAGCATTATGTAACACATTTATAAGCAGAGTATAAACATATATATCTGTGATAAAAACAAAAATTATGTAAATAGCAGACAGTCTGTCTGTCATTACGTTATTTATTCTTGATAGTCTCTTTTGGACCTTGTTTTTTAAAAAGTTCTTAACAATTGGACTTGGTTCTATTTTCATTGCCTATGCGTATGTGGGGGGGGCGGGGTTCAAGAATCAGTAGATGACAATATGGCATAACTTCTTTTGTATTGCTTTGAAAAAGGCAAGAGCAATCACAGAGAAAATGCTTCATATTGAATAGCTACTGAAATGGAATAGGCTAGACTCTGGTCCATATATGGGCCTTATACTCAGTGAGAGCACCTTACTTTTAATCCTCTAGCATGATACTAGAAAGAAGTCTTCAGCAGAGAGCCATGAGCGGCTTTTGAAGTGGAGGGGCTGAGTAGAAAAGTGGGGAGGGGGGGGGGGGTCCTGAACAGGCCTTAAAAAATTATAAATTGTTGGTAATTTTCGCACTTTTGTACATGTTTGCTAAATGGGGGCTGCAGGCCCAGCGAGCCCCGTCGGCTTTGTGGCCGTCTGTTCAGCGATTTATTTTTATGCATGAATAGTAAATGGTGCATGTATTCTCTCAAGTCTCCATCCCTTTCTCTCTTATCCTTCTCTCCACTAAGATGCCTCCTGTCTTTCCTTCTATCTATAAATCCCTCTCATCACTTTCTTTCTCATTCTTCCTCTTCTCTCTTCGCCGGGTGCGTGAGCTCAGGCTCGCTCGCCCCCGGCCGGTTTCTCGACCACTCCGACGCGCGCCATTCTGGTAACCTCTCTTGACGGCGAAAGTACACTCCTCGCATCGTTCTCCCCCCAGATCTCCGCATACACGCCTATCCTGCAAAAATTCTAATCTCACTGACCACACCAGCATATCCACGAAAAATAAACAAGCACCACAACCCAACCATAAACACACCAACTTATACAGAGCCTGAATTAGTCCCACTTCAAGTTATCACGACTAACTACCAAGAGATGAGACCATAACGACAGCCACCAATAATAACGATAATCCGCCCAAGAACAGTCCACTCTAATCCAAGACCGACACAGAGACAAACAACTACAGGAAATAGAAATAAGACAAAAAAAATCATTCAAAACACAAAAACAAAAAACCCTCCTCAGACCAATGCATCACGCCCAGAATGCCGTTAAGCACAACCACACAAATCAATTACCACCTCGAAATATTACTCCTCATCCACCAAAACATATCCTTAATAAATTCATCTCAATAAGAAGACAAATAAAAAAAAAAATTCTAAATACTTAGATAACATGATCCAATGAACCCATAAACGACAACTAGACTTCAACCTCCTTACTATCCCTATTTATACCATCATGAAATCTAATCCCTCTTCCATTTTCCTTCTTTTCAATTGGTATAGGTGGATTCTCTCCTTGTTTGGGATACGCCTTGCTAAGGTCTTCGGGACTTGGGCTAAACAACCAGCCGATGGCCTTCGATCTTATGATTTTCTGGTGGCAGGTCTTACCGTGATAGTGGGAGAGGGGTGGTATGATCCTGTGCAGCATACTCCAGACACTGGGGATCAGGAATCCGCCAGGAGCCACACATAAAATAAAGGCAAAGTACCGCTATAATCTCATGGCGATTCGGGTTATGCCAAAACTGGGCACACTTAACACTGGTTTCCACTCGATTAAGCCAAACGACAGTCACTGCGGCGTGGACGGTGTAACAAGTAATTTTATTTCCTTCCAACATCAACTGCGACAGGGTATGTGTTGCAGGGAGTGTAGATTGTGTTGGGGGAGGTGTGTTCGTCGATACGATAGAAATCGTGAGAATGTTTCGTTTCATGTCATTTCGTCGATATACCAAAATAAGAAACGCAGCACGGGTGTTTGTCAATGTTCTTCTACAATCTCCTCTCATTTTAGATTTAGCTGATCTGATAAATCCCATTTCTGATGTGTGGTAGACCTGCCTAGAAGTGATCGCCACGCAGGCGGGCCCGTCGTCAAGTCCTGATGTTGTGTCGATGCCCTCATAGCGACACAACTACCTGCATAGCTTCCGCTGCATCTCTCAATAAAGCTTCTACATGAGTAGGTACGAACGGCTAAACTTGACGCACATTGCCCCTCGTACAGTGCTAAGATTAAAATACAGAGGAACCTTATCGTTGGACTTGGCAGAGTAGATTTGATGCTAAACTCGTTACACACATAACACAACAAAGCAAAGCCGATGACGACAATTGATCCCCTTTCCGTGTGTGCCGTCTTCTTACGTCGGCTCGAATGGGAAATTATCGTCAGATTTGCGTGTTACCGGAGACTAATGCCCGGCTTATTTTCACACTAATGAATCCAGCGTGTTGATTATAACTGTCTCCTCCCCTGGTGAAATACTATGTAGATTAAGAAACCATAAAAAGACACATGAACGTGATAATAATAATACATTGTAGGCCCGTTCACTTCTGAGACAAGAAATGTTTTATGAAATGTAATCCTCTCAATCACGAAGAATGATTCGTAATTGTGTATCGAGATCTATGGAGCTTGCCTTTGGTCCAAATATGTTGTAATGGCTCCTGCATACGAATATATATAATCGGTAGATAAGGAGGCTGAACCAAATAGATGGTCATATATCATAAAGGAGGAACAGAGATAGACAGGGAACAGGAGACGAGAGAGAGAGGTGAAATAAGGCTTACAATTCGATCATTCACACTTATCTACAAAACTAAACAATGGCTTCTTCTTTCGCCTTATGAACCATTAATATCAGGTTGTGAATTTGAAGACAGGAAGGTGTGGCAATCCTAATATTAGGGGTCCTGTACAATCTATAAGAGAGCTCAGAAAGCTCGCCAGTCTTTGTCATTGAGTGATTGATGTGATTTAACCACTAACAAGATGCCCATAAACGGCATTAATTGAGAATGAACTTCAACGCCGAGGCATCAATTAGGGACATAGGAATCAATATAATATCTCTACCGTAATGCTTTGTGAATCAGGCCCGACATAGTGTGACTTGGATATATTGTCGACTATATCTACACAAACAAAACGAAAATTAACAATAATACACATATAGATCATGCATTAGGCGCTCCAACTTTTGACTATAAATAACTTAAAAAACTACAAGCGTAGACATATTTCATATATAACGAACATAAAAATCCTTCAGGTAAATCACCGAACAGTATGGAACTATTGACTAACTACAAATAACTAAAATAAGTCACAAAAAGCCTGAGTCTAACAAAGGAAACTTGATTTGCAAACGAAATCAAATCACACAACGCCCGACCACATCGATGTTTCACTAATCCCCCATTCACTGACTACGTGTGAAATAGTTACATCCGCCTCGCTTTGAAGTCGGTAATGTGTAGCAAGATTTATACGCCGACATTTCCCAATAGTCCAAGTTCAGTTCAAAAAGGATGATCCTACTTTCGGTGCTGCTTCTCCAATAGTTCCACTGTCAGTCAAGAGCAGTAATGGTGTTCCACCCGTGAAGTAAATATTATATTCGAGTATTGCTTGTCTCGCTATCACCCTTTAAACGCAATGTTTGCCAACGCACCCCAATAGATTCAAAATAGCTGAATGAGACTGGAACGCGAACAGGGAAGTGCGAATCTCACAGATTAATCGGATCCCGAAAAGCGGCGCTCTGCTATACCCTGGTCAAAACACTTTCGGTTGCATTACCATCATATGTGACTGTAGAAGTTGCTTATTCGCGGCGAGTTACTAATATTTGTCACGAATATCACGAGTGTCACGCGGAAAATTCCTTCAATACAAGCATTATTATAAGTAATGAAGTATCACAAAATCGGAAATTTTTCTCCCTGCGAATTTCCCAACATGCCCAATCGCGATAATATAACAGCGAAAATATCTGGCTAGTATTACTACAACTACGCCTCGATTTGGCAGAAACTGTTCGCAGCGGAAAATTATGATATTGTCGGGCGAAAGGTTATACTAAATACTTTGATTTTGAACTAATTTATTTCAGGAGCATCATGATTTGTTGTTGTTGTCATGAATGTCAGAGACGTCCAAACCACCTTGTAGCATTAATACTCTGCATAATTGTTAAACTAAAAAAAAAAAAAAGCAATAGAAAAAATCTTAACTGAAAGAAAAAAGAAGCAGGCTCAGTGCCATTAATTAGGCCAAGTTTATCGTCGCTTAGCATTCTATAGTTAATCTACTTAATTGATCGACTAGCCTCTACAGGACAGGAATATCACCAAAAATATTGACTTATCTGAACATACATACCACATCAAATAAGCGCATGGAACGATAAGGATATCAATGACACCTTTGGAGACGTTACTTTAAGTGGAGTCCAGTCAGTTATTAAGCTTTTTTTTTCAAAGGAAACGTCTTATAAACTTCAGGTGAAAGAGTAGACTGGTAATAATGTCATTTATGTAACTTGAAGAAGTTTTTTGGTATAGTTATCAGCCTGGCACTGTCTATTAATATCGTGAACGCAGTTCATGAGAATTGAACATTGAAGAATATTTTTTTGCTATAAAACCTCGATATCGAAGACAGAAAAGCCCACTGATGAATCCCCCCACGCCGCTGGACAATCCTCTCGAGTTACTGGAATCTTACTCCATGAGAAATCTCCTAATCCTACACATAATAGATACCCGGCGAGTCATATCCAAAAAAATAAATTGGGGTTCTGCTATGGCCGCTTCTTGAATTAAACAAGAAAGATAGAGCAATGTCGAGCATGGCAGCTGCTCAACGCTGCTGGCCACGATTGGGCAAAATACAATCTCCGTTTACCTTCAGAGACTTTTAATTTGGAAAACAAATTGGACATTTTATTATATTATGTTTAAATACCCAGAAATTACACTAAAAAGTATATCAACAATTTACTCGGGGATCTCAGAATATTACCTGCAAAGAAGTTCTTTTAATCAACCAAATCCGATTTGAAGACGGGATGTTTTAAATTAATAGAGATTTTGAACCCATGTAACAAAGTGACATCGTGTATGTGCGTGAAAACCGAACTGGCAAGTGATCTCAGAGCAGTCTATCATTCCGAGCCTGGATGCGACAATCGATGACAGCCGGTTTCGACACGCAATCGTGATCCCTACTACGTGACGTTTGATGCCAGAACTGACACCGCCATTGGGGTTGGAATATCTAGTTTGGTCGTCAGTGCAATTCTTGTATTTTTAAAGAAATCTCCCTATAATACCCGATGGAATCAAACTCATCAGATAAGAAATCGTTACTGCAGAAGACACGGAGTGATTAAGGGGCGGATCCGAGGGGCGGGGTGGGGGGGTCGGGATCGTTGCCCTTCCCGATTACTACATTTGAGGGGAATGATGACTGAATAAACAAAAAGCGGGCCCTCACTACCGAGACAAATCAATGTATTTTCAATGGCTATATCATAAAACAAATAAAAACACATTAGTTTCTGATTGCTCCACGATTAAAACAAATACTGCGCGATTGCGAAAGCTACATGTTATCTTGCAAAATGTCGTTACGAACCGTTAATTGACGCGATGATGGATAACCGGTGTGACAGGTCACGTTATGGACCTTTATTCATTACGGAGAACCTGTTCGATAACATATGGATGTGGATTAAAAATGTATATGATGATTTTCAGTGAAATAGACAAATGAACTGATATGATCGAACGCTGGCTAAATTTGTTGTAGAAAGGGAGACAGTGATATACTAAATATATAAATATATAAATAAAAAATTTATCTTTTATTATGTATTTTTTTATTTAGAACGATCAAATTTAACAACAAAGGGAGAGTATCAGATGTGATCACACAAAGTTACAAGTTGCCAGAGGGATCCCCCATAATACTATCAGTAAACATTATAGGAAAAGATATAGATAAAATTTTATACTCCCCCCTCTTATAGGCTCGTTCACCCTATACAAATCATTCTTATTGTCTCAGGCCATTCTCATAGCATTTCACATTTAACATAAAAGAAAGAAGACATAGCCACGTGTAATTTCAGTTCGTCTACAACAATGGTTAAATGAAGATGTCAGGCCACAAACCACGAACTCAATGATCACGGAAAACCTATACAGCGCCCATGTTGGCATTCATCGCCCACCAGGACCATACATAATGAAAGATGGATAAGGTGCAACAGAAGCAGTGCATCAATACTTCCTTCGCTGTCAACTTCTCGTGAACAAAAGCAGGAGTCTTCAGCGACTAGGGTTCAAATGACGTAGATCAATATAATCTTTTTATGATTTAATAATGAAAATTATTAGATTTATTTTGTTGCATTTTCTTGTCTATCAATTTCACTTACAGACGAAATGTCATTTCCGCGTTTATAGGATTAAGGTTACTTCCCGGTGTTAGTTCGATAAAGGCATATGAGGTATTAAGAATATTTAAGTTTATTTACAACTGAGTGGAGCAAAATAATGTAAGAGCATTCCCCCTACGTTCTAGTTAATACGCCCTCTCCGCTTGATGTAGTAGCTTCGTCCGTAGTAATTTCATTTCTAGTAATAAATATGGGAATATGAGCTTGAAATTGCTCGCCTACATTTAGTAATTTGCCTGTTTTTGCATAACGCATCGTGCCGATCAGTCATTGTTGAAGGCTGGGGACACAAATGTGCCAATTCTCCGATGAAATTGTCCAAAATGAGCAGATATCAAGAGATAATACGGTCGTACGTATTTTTAGAGGAAAATAGGTAGGCGGTATCTCTATTTTTATTAGTTGGCTGGATTCGTGATGCTGGGAGTTGATATTGTGTTTCTTTCTTCGGTCTCCTGTGTTTGAAGCTCGGGGTCCACCGTCCCCCCATTTAAATCAATGTCTTGCATAACAGCATGTTTTTGGTCTGGCCGTTGATTTATTATTGGTGTCCCATGATTTGGGAGGGCGGAAGAGAATCACGTTTGCGGTATCTCTATCTGATTAGACATCGACAGTAATTATTCGTACAGGGGGGTCCCTATTTGGGTGTTTGATTTTTGCACTATAGGTTGGCCCCAGTAAGGTTATTTGTGTTAGTATCAGTCGGCTGAGGTACTGTACCACTTGGAAAATTAGTATAGATTATCGTCCATTTTGAATAACGTCAGCACTTACGGCGGGATTCTTGACGGGTGTAAATGACGGATCTTCATGTAAAGGTTCCGTCCCTTTAAAAATCGAATAAGGTCGCAACAATACGGTCTACGCAGGATAAGATTTATAAGTAAGCCGATAGCTGATATATAAGTCTGTTGTAAAAAAATGGTAGATGTAGAAAAAAAATTAATAGGCGAATAAGTTTCAATATAGTGTGTATGTGTAACCATAAAGATTTTCTGCTGATGCGCTTTGTTTGTGAAAATTTGCTTTGTAAAAACAAAGTTATGCTAAATTTTGTGCGACGATAAACAAACGAATTGGCACTTTCTGGCCATTGCGAAGACTAATACAAAAGGCCTGCCTCGGTGCGAAAATGATATTTTTGATTGTAGAAAACTAGCATAATCTCAAAATTGCAATCATCGGTGCTCCCGAAATGTTGATTGAAAAAGAATTGCAGGTGAAAGTCTGACTTCCTGCCTTTATGAAAAACCAACAATACAGGATGTAATTAACTTCATCTATAAAAAGGATTGTAATGAAAACTAGTCATATTTCAAATAAATTGTACAAGACACCAAAATGTGATCGACAAAAATTGCGCAGGTGAAAGTCTGATCTTCTGCTGTTAATGAAATACAACTAAAGCAGCCTGTGATTAATCTTCATACTATGCAAAAAATGTTTCAATTAGTACAATTTTCAATTGAACAGACTGTATATAGTCGCCGACCAGAAACAAGAGGTGAAGGGTGGGGGTTGGAGGGCTCAGAACAACACCCCCTCGCTGGCGATAGGGGTCCCGTTAATATAATAGAAATCTAAAATTCCCACTAATCCTATATGGTTCAAGATATACTATTACAGTTATTTTTCCTCACCTCTTTCCGCACTTTTCTGTTTTCTTCATATACTTTCATTGTAAGGGAGAAATAGAAGCAAAAAGGTCTATAAAAAGGAAGAATTCGAGGCCAAATCAAATAAATCACAAAATTCACGCACAATTTCATAATGAACAAAAGAGTAATATTTTTATAATTATGTCGAAGGCAGAAACCCGGCGTATTATTTAGTCTTTAAAGTAAAATTGTATACGGATGGAATCAGGCGCGGATCACAATATCGAAATTTCTAAAGAAACTGCAGGCCCAATATAAATGGGCAGTATGCTCTATTGTGTTTGGGATGGCGCGATAATGTTAATTGTGTGACTTCAGGCTGCGTTCTGCTATCTCTGTCCTTGTAAGGTTGAGGGGCCGTTGTGATTATGAGTCTATAATTATTTAATAATTATAAATATCAGCGTGAATACTGACGAATTTTAACAAAGATTTTAATGGTTATTTCCGAAAATATTTTATGTTCCGGGAAAGGAAAAACGTTTTATAATATACATTCTACCCACTTTAAAACTATATACAAATCCCAGTTTATGCGGACATGTCTTAAATAGATACACAAATCAGCTTATATATTGCTGTCTGGCTAAGCACACGACACTTTACGTAGATACGTATTTTGTAGATCATATCCATTTTTCTTTATCTTCTATTCTAAATTTTATATGTTTTTCTGTGTTTAGATGGAGTAATGACATTATCAAAACTATTGTCACTGCAGACTATATGATGGGATAGGCATCGTGGGATCCGCAAAACTCAACTATTTTGGGACGCAACTAGACGTACTCAACGTAATGCTCTGTGTGACTGTGCATTGAGGCTGAAGTCGTCCCCTGCTATCCGTAATATCGTGGGGGCGGGCGCATGTCCCTGAAAAAGAGGAATCACGAAATTCACTAGATGTCTCAGATATTCGGCCATGCATTAATTCTTCTTTCGGTTTTCTTCATGTGCTCGTCCGATGGATCTACTCGATTGGGAAGCGGATCGTCTACTATACTTAACCATTCCAAGATCGAGCATTTTGTAAGGCTAACTTAGATCCCTCAAGCTAATTTTATTGAGAATCTCCAATGAAAGAATTTTGTTACGCCCAATGTTTTATTCGTGTTGTTGTCCCCATCGTTCTTTGTATTCTGCAGTCAACACAGACACTTACGTTGTACGTCCGGTTGCGTCCAAAATTTATTTTCTTTCTGCGGATTCCACGGATGCCTTCGATAGTCAGGTAGTTTAAGTAGTGATAATATTCATCAATAAAACAAACAGAACAAAACACAAAAAATAAGAATGATAATATGAAATTGAATAAAAAGAAGCAACAAAAACGTAAACTATATGTCTGGTGGCGTAGCATAAAGCTACTTTATTGCATATAAAACAAAAAAGAGGGGGGGGGTATTATTTTGGCGGGGAGCGAGGGGGGGGGGGGGGTGAAATAACTGACGTACTTTTGGACTGCAGTATTCTCTCTCATAGGGAACCTTGCTATCACCCTCTAATATATGCGGCGTTAATCCAGGTGCGGATGCGGGAGGGGGGGGGGGGGGGGCTATTTTTAAAAACAAATAAAATAAGTGCAAAAAAAATTACATTTTGGCCTGCTAGCAGAATACCTCTATGTATTCGGTTCATCTGTTCTGTAACTTCCATTCTTTATATTTCTATACCTCTTATTCTCTTTCTTTGCCCTGGATGAATAAATGAGGCCTACGATCGAATTCTTCAATTTTAATTTGCATCAACTCTAAAATAATTGAACAAATTCTTATTTTGTGAGCGAAGCCTGTTTCCCCATTGCGGCTAATCAAGTAATCGGGTTTGAAACTACAAAATTAATTTTTTAACATTTTCTATAGAGACGTATTAGGGCCTATTTCATAGCACAAGATGTTCAGCGTTGGCGCGGCATCCAGGGGGGGGGGTGGGGGGCTAGGTGCCTAGCGCACCACAATTTAAATTCAACATTATTGTAACATAACTTTTAAGGCAACCCCTAAGAATGTATTAATTATGTTTTTTTTTTTTTTTCTTTTTTTTTTTTTTTTTTTTTTGCTGTCATGAGTTGTTCGGCAGGGAACGCGACGCCTGAACCCTCCCCCTAATATGTAGAGTATGTCTGGAATATTTTAACAGGCGAAAGGCCAAAAAAATTGAACACCTACCGCCCCCGCCTCCCTGTACCCCCGCCCCCGGCCATCAGCTCCACGTGACGTGGACATTTTTACCTACTTTCTTGCACCCGTTAACAAACCGTCTCTGGATTTCCGGCCTGTAGTTCTTACAACATAGGTATATGTTTTGTTACCCGTGGCCCACGCTCTTCAAGAAAACATAAAACTGGTTCTACTATAGGCCTATCTTTGGTATAATGTCTTTCATATTTCTCTTATTCCTTTTTTGAAACAATACAAGTAAAATTCTTGCCAGAGATATAATAAACCATTACGAGAATAGCTACCGCAGTTTTCTTATCTTCATCTCCAGGCATATGACTGCGGTGGGGGGGAGGGTGGGGGGCGTCGTTGCAATGCGTGAAATCCGAAGGAATATACGATCAATTTCAGATATTTATTAATACTATTTTTAAACTTTAGTGAATAAAATTCAGTCCAGTAGTCTTTCTTTGTGAAGGCTTATAATTATCTTAATTCGAACGGCGATTGATATGCGTAAAATAAGATCTTCTATGCTGGGATAAATTAACATCATTGTATCCAAAACTTCCAACCTGTACGCTCTTTTCCTTTAATTTAGCTGAATTTCTCTTTGAATATTGGTTGCCGGCAAGAATTTATCCTATATCAAAGCACTTGTTTGTGAAGGTTGGGCCGAAACTTTTCAAAATTCAGACACGGACTTTTTAGATGATTCGTCTGAATAGATTTATACGTATACGTCATTGTTGTTGGCTTGTATACCAACACGCAGTCGTTTGTTTGTGTTTTTTGTCTGTGGGAGGAAGTGGGCAGATATGCATTTAACGCGTGCTCTTATTATAAAACCTACACAAAATGCAATGGACAATTTTGTGGTAATTCTACCTTATTTTTTAATTTTTCTATCTTGGTCTTTATAGCAATGTACTCGTCACTTTAGATAAATAACGAAACACGTATGTAATGGAGTTTCTTCCAAATTCCTTAGTAGGCCGATGTGGCTTATAGTAAAGCATTACAAGTCTTCTTCTTCTACTTTATATCATCATCTCGAATTTTTGTTTATTTGTGAATTAGAATTTATCAGACTCTCATGCCATGTAAGACCTGGGTGTATATTTTTGGTAAGCAAATAAGGAATTGGCACAAACCAATCAAATGTTGGTTACTGCTGTTGTCACATTGCGCTCAAAAGATACATTGTGTGTGAGGAGAATCTTGTGACATTCCTGTTCCCCACTACATGTCGCGATGAATTCTCATTGTAAAGTTTTTGAATGAAGCGTAATTTTAGACGCCGTTTTATACCTCGCTGAGGCACGTTTCGCACGCCGCGAGGTACGGCTTGAAACTTAGGCGAAGATCTTGGTAACTCCCGAACAAAGAAATCCACATTGGTTTTCAACGTGAGCGCAACTGAGACGGGTCCGATCGCTATTTTTTCGATTACCTATATTAGTGAACTGAAGACACAAAAGATTAAAGTATGTATTTGCTTTATATTGTTATTCGGGATTCGATCTGTCATAATATTATCTAAATGTGAATCCAAATTAATTTCTTGTATCTATCTCACCCGATATACCCCGTTAACACAGCTGAATACATGGCGATCCCATTAGACGAAAGTGTAGTAAGGATCAGCTGGGAACACGGGGAAATGGCAGAAGTAACGGGCATGTCAGAAGGTGACTCATGGTCTCTCTCTGCGGGCATGGTCGCAACTGGCGTCGCTTGCGCAGTGTTGATGCCCACCAGCATGGAAGACCAGCCAGTTTGCGAATGCGGGGCTTACAAGTCAGAATGTTATAAAAAATTATGAATCCGTTTGCTAGAGACACTATTCTTTTTTTGCATTTAATTTAATTGAATCCAATTTACTACATTTATGGTGATGAAGTTATAACAGTGAATTGTAATAAAATAAAATTAAAAAATACCTAACTTTGAAGCATTCAAAGTTTTATGAATAAATTGGATTGAAGGCTCTAAACCGAATGTCGTGCAAGATGCGGTTTTAATTTTGTTGTTTTGATTGTTGTTATTGTTTTGTTTTGTTGGTTGTTTTTGGTATTTTGTTTTTGGGTTTTGTTTTTGTTTTCTGTTGTTTGTTTGTTTGTATTGTTGTTATGTTTGTTGTTGTTGTTTGTTTTGTTTGTTTGTTTGTTCTGTTTTTTTTTGGGGGGGCGGGGTAACAGAGGTCTCATCATATCACTGATCAACACATATATGTTATTTAATATAATTACAGAGGTGAGGCGTACCGCTCCCTAGCATGCTTGCGGGATCACTATATCGTCTGCCATACTGCGTGGCCGACGCCGCCTCTATGCTGTAACTGCATCCTGTATCCGTACCTGACGCCG